>WURT03051717.1:0-14235 GCA_009936505.3 Holothuria glaberrima
CAATTAGATGAAGAGCCGAAAATCGAAATAGCCGATAACAGACTGGCCGCGCGTTCCCGTTCTCTCTTTCTCTTTTACTTTTCTTTCCATTCTCCGTCTTCCCTTTCACTCCATTCCTTCCCTTTCCTTTCCCTAAGGCTTCCCTCTTCTTTTTCCTCCTCTCCTCTTTTCCTCCCCCTCTCCCCTTTGTGCCGACAGTCCGAAAATTTGCCAACGGGCGCCAGAATATTGGGGGTGTGACACGACACCCCCCCCCCGCGCTCACTACGGCCTTGATCGGGATTCCCAATTTTTCTATGCTCGCGGTGCACGTGGTAAAGATTCATAACTAGAGTCACTTGTGACAAATCTGTTTTTCTGTCGTCAAACCCAAGTCCCTAACAGTAGCGGCCAAGGTCAACATTGGTCCTGAATTTACTTTCCACTTTAAATTCTGGATACGTCACTGCTAATACGATTCCATCCAGTTTGCTGTCAAAGTGGTTTGCACATTAGTGACGGCACTGATAAGTTCCCCGATTCCTGGCATCAACTAGCGGCTTAGTCCGAGCAGGGAGGTTCGAGTTTAGCAATTATTTGTTTTCAAATCGTGGTTTTCGTGGTCTATTTACTTCGCATTCAAAGCCTTGAAAATAGTCAAATGCTTCATTTCAAGGTTCATAATGTTGAAAGTGGTCCAGATTGTCGGGGCTTATCCCCTAGCCCCTACCTGGGCGTTACCTCTGAGCCCAAACTGGGCTCTGAGGGACGAGCAGTGAACCCCGCATACACGTTTATTTACTGGGCAAACATGTATCTGCCCCCTTCCCATTTAGAATGCCCTGGCAGGCGCCTCTACCTGCAAGGTAGGACTTCCTGATACGGTGACATTTTTTTCTTAAGTTTTAAGTTTTGAGATTGATGGTCTGACATTTTCATAAGTAAAACTGGACCACTTAATCATAAGAATTCGAGTCATGTGATATAATAAACGAGTTTAAATAGTGAAAATAAAATAAAGGCAACATGCATGAGGTCTGTGTATTCCGTAAAATATTTTATTTACATAAACTATCTGTCAGTGTGAATTTTAAATTGTACCGATGAAAAAATAAGAACGTAACAATAACTTTAATTAAATACATACTGTTACCCTCAAAGTTCCAAAAGAAAAATAGCCAAAAAAGTAGTACATTAATGGTTTCTATGTTCCCATTCTCTGATTATGTGGATTCACAAATGTTCCGACATCAAGTTCCTCCACCATAAACTGTCATTATTTGATTCTTTTACAAATAATTGACAAGTATCTGCTTTTTAGCATGCCTAACACATACAGTAACAAAATTACAGTCTCAAAATGGTATTTAAGTTTCAGAAAGTTTCGGGATTTCAATTCTTACAACAATTCTTAAAAGCTATTTCAGTCTCAAAACCTAAAGGCATCTCAAAAGTGTCTCATTAACTTTATGAAACACATTTCCTTAAAGTCTGTGTGAAATTGTGTAATTGTTATGTCTGCTAATGTCTTTTTTTTGTCCAAATCAAATACATTATTTCACTTGAACTTGCCCAACTCTGAATTTCTACACAAGGATGCATCCTCCCCACTTGCAAATGCAAAACACTGAAATAAGGTCAAAACTTTTCCTTCCATCTTTCAAACTTTTCCAAAAATTTCTGAAAGCCATACGAATAAACTTGGGGAAGACAATGTTTTGTCATGCTAATTTCGTTCAATTTAAACACCAATATTATCATAAATGTTCTAAGTGTTAAGTATTCAAAATTTGATTTATGTTTTGATATAACATTGTACTATTAAAATAGGCCAAAAAGATGAAAACAGGAGTTGCAACAGTCTGTTGCAACTCCATGATGAAAAGGTTTATTTTGGATGACCACAGACATTTTGTGTCACATGAGAAAAGGGGGGGGGAGGTGTGGCAGGGGTATGTACATATCCTCACTGAAAATGTCTTGTCTTCCCGAGAAATGGGTGCAAATTCAAGGTATATCAAGTGGAGAAGGGGTGGGAGTAGCGGGCAGGGTGTCTGACAAAGAAATCTGAAGGACAATAGGGATAGTATCAGTAAAAGCATCGAGTACACTTAGGTTAAATTCATGTGAACCTTAAAATAGCGACAAAATAGTGTTTTTCCCCCAACAATACTCCCATCGCCAACTATGATGATTGGATACTATGTCCCGGTATAAAAATGTAAATGATGGATTGGTTGGCACTCAACCTGCCCTCTTGTTCCACCGTTTCTGCACGGGCAGACACATTCCTTCACTAGAGAGGGCAGGCTAGCTTTTCGAAAGCAAACTAGTTAAACACTTCAAGACAGTTTCTAATGGGATACAAGTTTGTACACAAATTCAAACCTTGCTGTGCAGATAATTCCTTCTGTACACCATAAGATTGATCTGCAGTCCTCAAGACTGCATACCAAGTTTAACAGAATTCTACATGGTAAACTAACATGAAGTTCATACCGTAACTCCACACTTACACAGAAATGACGAATATAGTAGTCTCACTTTCAACTGTCACATCACTGCGAAGCAGAGGTTCAACTCGGCTACTGTACGCAAATATTGCATATCTGTGTCAAATTATTAGTGAAGGCAACATGTAAAAGCCACGGACTTTTCCCCCTAAAGCCATAGACACGTCACCAATATTAATTAAACAAATAAAAATTACTCTATTATTTAATGTGCACAGCTCTTAAAAGTAGAATTTTAAGGGAAAACACACAGAATTCATAATGGAAAGAAGCTTGTTTTAGATAATCTAAACTTCTTTTCCTTCTCAACAGTTCAGATATGAATACAAAAAATCTCTTCAGATACACTTTCCTCTCAAATGTGAAGCCACAACTTGACAGAAGAATTTGTTTTTATAAATACAACTTCTACTTTAGGCAAAAGCAGGAAAGCTATCTGACTACCATGTATTTTTCCAAAGTTCCCATGACTCTCTGGTGAAGAGCAAAGGGGTGAAAGCAAATGTTACCCCAGGAGTTCTGCTCACCACTAGAGCTAATCCCCAAAGGGACACCAAACATAACTGACCAACCTCTTGACCTTCAGACCTCTACATCATGCACCTGCCATGCGTGGCCCCATTCAAGACTGGCTAAAAGAACAGATACTACACATGATCTAAGCCAAAAGGCTGAGAAGTGATTCACATGGTCTTACTTGTAAACCATGATTTTTACATACAAGTACAGTGCTTCTAATAGCCACTGAAATAACATATCTTTTGTTTCTTGTAACTTTTTGCTTTGAAGTAGTAGTTATGGATATTTCCCTAAACCTCTCTACAAGCATACCTATATGACTTATTCAGTGGCAGTGTGCTATGGGGTCAAGTCTGTATTTCTCACATAGAAAATGATTTGAATAATTCTAAGGGAGCAATACATTAATTTAGGTCAATTACAAAGTTTACGTAAATTAATAAACTGTTAATGACCTGATTGGACCAAACAAAAAACTCTGTTAAAGACATTGCAACATATGGCATCAAGTAACTTACAGGAAGGGTATTAAGCTACTGTACACTTTGAAACATCCTGCATTTGATAAAAGAGACCTAGCCTAAGTCAAGCATTCCAGTAAAATTTGCATTCAGTACTGATGTGTGGTTTTCAAGATACAACCAGTTGAAGTGCTAAATTTTTTTAACCAACATCATCTCCTCGCTATCATTGTCAGCATTAAGTTTCCTCTGCTTTTTAATCTATTGTTTTGATTTTAAATTCAATAGGGGCATCATTCAGCTTAATACCTACATATGCAGTTTGCAACATCCATATGCCTATTATGCATTAATATAATGATTACAAGGGACAAAACTGACTGTAAATTGTACATGGAGGAGGTGCCTTCCCCACTGCTTGCTTCAAGTTCACTTTGTGTAACAATGGTAGCAACTTCCAGTGCTTATATATTGCTAACTTCACCCAGTAATTGCATGAGATTTTCACAGAAAATGCTTACATTTACATACTGTTTTATACATTAACCAAAATGCCAAATACTTAATAGATTCCTTGCCATGAGCAGTCTGAGTAGTGTTTTCAAACTAAAAGAGATTCATTGTGAAGTGATAATATCTGTGTTAAAATTAGATTACAGAATGTCTAAGATCCATGTGCTAAAATCGAACAGCATTAAGATGTTAAAATGGCTGAAAATCACCTTCTTGCTTTAAATTTTGGGTACAACACCCACATGCAAGATATGAAATGCAAGCATGTTAAAGTTCTCAATTTGACCTACTGTAACCTCAATGACCTTTAATCTTCACCAAATGTTACAGTCATTATGTACTTGTTGTTGGGTGCCTGCATGCTAAAGAAGAATCTTATGTGTTTTCTTTCTGGAAACACAGTATCATGTTTTTGTTTTTGCAGTTTGACCTTAGGTGAACTCACATGGCCTCTGAGCCCCCTCCTCAAAACAATAGGGATCATCTACTCAATAAGGGGCATTTAGGAGTCAATTAGAAGATCACTTATAGTTATCCTCCTTGAGATACAGTGTTTACACACTGTTGATTTTATCCTTTGACCTCAGTTGACCCCAAATGACCTTTGACCTTCACAAAAAACAAGAAGGACCTAATGACATAGATCTATCAAGGCTTCTTGAGATACTGGAGTTACAAATTTTGACCTTTTGTCATCTCACGACCCCGAATGACTTCTGAACTTTACAAAAAACTATAAGAATCATCCACACAAGGGATCCATGTGTCAAGTGTGAGGTTACCCTACTTAAGATTTCATGTATACAGGCAATTTTTAAGACTTTCACATTTTTTGACACCAAATAACATCAGCCCCCACAAAAACAATGGGGCCTAGTACTTAATATGGGACATCCACGAGCCAAGAATGAGATCCATTAAAGTCACTCTGAATGTGACCTATGGCATAGATTCAAAAATGAATTTTAAATTATACTATTTCTTTAAATACAATATTCCTAGTTTTATTTATAACTCACAGGTTGTTAAAGGTACACAAGAAAAAGTGTTGGCATATGAAAGGAATGAATGTGTGAAAAAACATATGGAAATATTTCATTTAAGTATGCTTACAGGTTTGATACAAGAGTGCAATATGTTACCCCTAGTCTAAAATAACCACCCAAACATGGAGAGAATCCCTCAGGTACAGATGGTAGCTACTAACTACTCTGTGTCCAAATGACAGATCCAGTTTAAGCATTTCAGATGTTTTGAGATTAAGCAGGTTGCCAACCGCTTGGTCAGGAATCAAATCCACAATTCTTTGAAGTCTTATCCCTGAACCACTTGCAAAGCAAGTTCTTGTAGCTTTAACAGACGAAGCAACCCCTCCACTGGGTTAAAAATAACCCTTCCATTAGGTTGTAAGTGATCCTTCCATGAGAGTATAAGTAAATACCCTTCCATCAGGGTGTAACCCTTTCACTGAAGTGTCATCTCTATTATTCCTCTTTACAATCAGACACAGCTTCATGCATCACATATGTATGTTCATACAGGAAGGGTACTTGATACTGTTTTTCCTGCTACAGTTGCAAACAGTTTTGAGAAGAAAGTCAAACCCGTTTGACCCCCAGGAATGTAGCTAACAAGGTACCTGAAATAATCACAATAAAATAATTAGTTGTGACTCACAATGTGGAACTGATGGCTATGCATGTCAAACACATGTGAATTTTTCTTAGGCAGAGCTTTTACATCAATACAAGAGTTCGGAAATGTTATTCTCCGGTGGGGTCACAAGGTCAGCTGTACCTTGACAACTGTCTCACCCGTTTGTATGCACTGATCTATATGTATGAAGCATGTCATGCAATGTATATTAGTGCTTCAGTGCAAGGGTGCAATAATGCTCACACACTAGCATGTATTCAGGTCATTAGATCACTGTGTGCATGTGGTACAAGTCACTTTTGACCCGTTCTCATTACCTAGACAATTTTTCTCCACAATTGTGGAATTCTTTAAATTTCAGTTCCTGTTTGACCTACTTTTGAATAATTTACTCCACCTGAATCATATCTTTCCATCAAAATTTTGAATTTTGCAGTAATTATTACTCGTGTTGCTAATTACTTATAGGGAATGTCACAAGTTGTAAGTCCTCTCACAACCATGATAGATTGAGAGAGGGAGTTGGGTAAAGTCAATGGGAGCATCTCAAAAATTCAGGGAGGGATCCTCCCCATCCCTTCCTGGGACTTCTCTCCAGGGTTACTACTGTATGTAGGGCTATAGTGGATTTTAATATCAACATATCTTCAACATTGTACAAGTTCCTCAAAATCTTCCTATTCCCAACATTACAGATTACAAGTGGTGTAATTATTAGGCCCCAAGGGGTGTTCTGGGGTGGGGTTTGATGACCCCCTGCTCTACTCAGGTGAATTTTGGAACATAAATTAAAAAACTACAAAAAGCTGCTTGAGTTGCCATTAACTCCCCCTTGATAATTAGCAAAATTTTCCATGTAACCTCCACTTAGACAACACCCCACTCTGTGGTATTGACATTTGTAAGTTTATTAAGATGTTACAAATTCTACCGCACCTCTGTTTGAATGGCAATGTAACCCTTCCTATCAGACCTCCTACTTAAAGGCCTGATTATGAAAGATAACTATGGACCTGTGGTAGAGTACATACTTACCATACAAGAGCAATAACTTGACAGATGGAACAAATCAGTGCCATTAATGTGCTTTGCTTCTGTAAAAAAACAGGAAGTATTATACATAATGCCATTTGAAAACTTTCACCAAACGTTCAAACTATATTTCATACTAAGTTGTAGAGGTGAGCAGCTCTACAAACCACAGGACATGAACTTTTACATATATAATAATATACTTACACAGCCTACCCTTGTAATCCATTGGTTTATTTTCTATATCCTGACAAGGAAACTAGTTATGATTTCTTCATAACACAGGGCTCGCAATAACCCGGGGGCCTTGGGTGAAATATTGGCAAAAATGATGCGGGACGCACAGTTTAGGAGGCCAGTGGGTTTTGGGGGTGCATGAGTTTTCGGCCAATCGGCGCAAAATTAGCACTGAGCTTTGCAGCAAAAGAACCAGAAATTGCTCTGACCACTGACTGCACCAGAAAAAGGGCAAAATGAAGTTTGTCTGGTGCTAAAAATAGCACTAGATGAGTGTAGCAAGCGATCGCTGAATTAGGCAAAATGATCCGCACACAAAGTTTTCATAATGGCACTCAAAAGCAAGGGATCTACAAAGTAACGATACAGCAAAGCAGTCAGTGGTTTGTGCATGTACTGTAGTGGTATGATTGACAAAAGCTACAAAACGGCCTGATCACAGCCTCATGCAGAATGCACATGCTATGGCTCAATGCCATCAACACTAACTCAAACGTTCATAGTGTAGGTTCTGTGTGTATATATGTTGTAAACGTCAGGATATTGCGAGGGGCCTAGAAATTCCCAAGTGGAAAAAAAACCCACCGTAGGGAAATTTTTGTACTAAAGCCAGCATATGCATGTTGCGATTTGTGTAATGAGGTATTTTTGCAAGTGTCCCAAAGTAAGAATTTATGTTCTTGATTGACCGCTCAAGTTATTTTGGGGTCTGCTAAAGATCGACCGTTCAAAGTTGGGAGTGAGGGGTGCTTCTGCCCAGCTGCCTTGTGTGATTGTATCTAAAATTGGGAACTTAAATTCCTTCCTTTTGGAAGTCAAAAATTTTCACATGTGCAGTAGGCTATGTACCAATGTAAAAAATTATTAGTGTAAGAATACCTGTAGTTTTACTAGTCATTTATTATTAATTTCTTGAATATTGAAAAACATGCCAATGGCCCTTCCAAGCCACATTACAACAGCTGCTCATGGAGGTACATGCTTCTACCCAATAGGAACACTGTTTAACATGATAACTACAACAAATAAGAAAGTAGAACATCATTCATTCATGTAAAACGTCTTCAAATTCTTGACAGTTGGTGATGGTTATCTCATTTTTTCACAGAATTCTGCCAAATTCTTCAAACTTGGAAAACAAACTGTAAGGCATCCTAGTAAGTATATAGTCACAACTTTCCCAATACTCCTTTGCCTATCATGGGTTAAAGTGAATAAATTCTCATTGGGATGACAGCGACACTTAAAGTAATCACAATTTTTCTGAACCCTCAAATAATAACTGCAGTGGACGGAATTAATAAATTGGTTGTGCTCTGTTCACTTTTACTGCTTTACTCCAACAGCAAAATACCTAATAGGGTAGCTCTGTTCTGTCCATGTACCAAAGTAACACATGTAAGTTCAAGTAATCAGCAATGACGTTGTCACTGAAACACCTGAATTTTATCTGAGGACCCAGCTTGGACCCCCAACCCACATAGGAGGAGTATGCAAGGGTTTGGGGATCCCTGGGGAAGAAAACCAAATGGAAGCCCTGATAACATCTTCTAAAGTCCTTTCATCATCTCATTTATAATGTGTTATATGACAGCAACACATTAAGACAATGTGTACACATGATTACAGAAATTTCCAGTGGAGGGTGCTAACATTCCTGTTTGAAACATTTTCTCTCTCCTCCAGTTTCTTTCATTTTTTTTCAAATTCTGCTGACCGGGTAATAACTTTCCCTGACTTCCAAGACTGAAAACCAAGTGTAAGGGGCCATAACTCCTTCCTATTTGCATACACTATCATGACATATCATGAGAAGGGTATAGCTCCTAAATTGTGCAAATCTGAAACAGTAAGCAGATGTGTTCTTTAAACTTACCACAAAAACAAAGTAAAGAGTTGCAGCAATTGTTCCAAAATAAGCAGCAGTGAAAGGCAATCTCTGAACAGAAAGAAGATGTTTTATGTGATTTACTGGACCCCAGAGTAATGCAAAACTGAAACAAAATCAAAATAAAAATCTATCAAATTAATTATCTAAAAGTGTTGTTCAAACAATATGTTAGATTTAATTTAATCTTGAAGTTAGGTAATATTAAAATATTAGGTAATAAGAAAATCCTCATTGTTATGGTACCCGTCTCATTCATTCAACATGGGATGATACAGATTGCATCAAGTTTCCTTTAAAATAACAAGATTAAGAGAGCCTTTATTAAGCAGATTAAATGACCTTGAAAAAGGCTTATATTTAATGTGTACCTGTGCAGTCATAACAGAGTTGCCATACTGGCTAAAATCTGAAGATATACATTTTTACACTTCTTTTTCATGTGAAATGGTATGATACTTCAGGCCTAGTTGAGGTTCGTTTGTATAGATAGTAGTCAAAAATCATCTAGGACTTCTTTTAGGTGCATAACCATCTTACTTATGGTAGTCTAGGGGAGGGGGAGGGTAGAGGTACTGTATGGGGTAAAGTCAAAATTTTGTCCTAAACCTAAGGTTCACATGATTTACCTGTGTTGATACTATCCCTATTTTATCCCTGAAGGTTTCTGATGGGTGTTCTCTTCTCCCTTGCCCTCCCCCCACCCCCCCTGCTATGAGCTTAACTTTCTTCCTTGCAGATGAGAAAGGACAAGAAGTGTCCCCTTTTAACACTTAATGCACAGCATAAAATACTACTACAAAATGCTCAACCCTATATTTCAACTAAGGATTAGGCTTTAACAAGTTACCCAACTTGTATTCAGAGTCATGACCTGGCCAGGAATAATGTATGTAAGTTACAACTCCACTTTCAACAGAATTGCAACTCCTAGGCAATTTTCAGTCCTGTTGAATCTATGCACAAAAATCATAATTGTGGAGCTAGTTTTCTTTTCAGTTGGCCCCTACAGTTCTCCCATAATGGCACTTCTGCCCCACAACTGTTAAGAGACCTATAGTGTAAGCCTACTAGTGTATTTTAATATCAACTGGTACACTAGAAATTATCAGTTTGATGGTGTTGAGAACTATTCCCCTGGTAATGACATTATAGTGGGCGTTGCAACTCCATTCAGAGTCATGACTAATAGGGCCTCTGGTACCTAATAGAGCAACTGGTACCTAATAGGGCAAGTGATACCCAACTCCAAACACATTGGAGTCACCAAAGATAACTGAGCATGGAACATGTACTCTAGATTGATTAAGACTGAAATATTCATTTTGTGAAAAATAATTCTGTTGTCAAATACCATACCTCCCTAATGTAAAAATGCTGCCAAGTGTGTAGAGCAAGGCAAATTTTCTTGGTTTCAAGGCAAGCACTGGAAGAAAACACCAAGCAAACAGGAAACAGGCTAAACCTGCAAGCAGGCACATCATAAATCCCACAATCCTTTGTTTCTTGGTCTGGGGGAACAAAATGAGTAAATGGTTACAAACATAATGTAAGGTGTAATGTGAAAGATGGACAACTGACAATGAAAATTTCAAATGACATATTGAAGTATGCAATATATATGATTGGTATTCCAGTGCATGCAGTCTCATGTACATTTCCTAAGTGTACTGTAGTTTATTTTCCACTGCAGTGTTTCCTTAAGGCTACCATAAAGGAATTGTGACCTTGGCAACATGCAATAGCCTACACAAGAGGATACATTCAGTGCTGGCAAATAAGCATACTGTAGGTCTTATATTTTACAATTCCAGGTTCTGTCCATTAGCACTGTTTATGCAGATACTGTAGTTGATTAGTCAGAGTTTGGAATTAGTTACACCATAATATCTTATCATCACAGACAGGGTCATCATTTTATTTTTCAAGCAATTTACAATGTTTTCAAAGTTTCACCTCTGTTTCAAGATCTCAGGTAACTTTGACTTCTGTCCAGAGATGTTAACAAGTCTCCATCTCCAGTCCCAAGTCAAGTTGCAAGCCAGAGATGTCAAGTCTCAAGTCAAGTCCTAAGTCTTTTGTAACCTTTTGGGCAAGTCTAAAGTCAAGTCTCAAGTCTTTATGAGCAAGTCTCAAGTCTCTGTGAACAAGTTGCAAAATCAAGTCTCAAGTCTTTACATTGTTATTAATACAATGAATAATATGTTAGGCCCAGGACTCATTTGATCTTAATTGGGATCCATCAAGAGTTAGCTTTCTCCGTGATCTTCTTGTACCTGTGAAGAAGAAGACTACACTGAAGCATTATAGGCTAATCCATTTCTCTGTTTGGCACTCTAGATGCAAATTCTGACCTATGCGGAGCCTGAGCACAATGGCAGTACTGTAGGTTCCATTTTTGCCATCTTTGATACCCGGCCACTAGTTGAACCCTCTGACTGCCTGGTTGCAAGAAAAATGCTCTGACCACTTGACTATGCTGCATAATCTACAGTTCTACATGCAAGCACATGTTCATGACTGCCCGGATTCCTTCAGTCTGCAAAATATTAAACGGACAAATGATGTCTTAGGTGATGTCAATATATGTATTGGAAACATAAATTGATTATTTTTACAGTAGAACTCAATGAACCATCCTTCAATCTGTCATAATACGTACCTGTTATGTACAGGTACTAGGCACTACATTAGTAACATGCACATTATAACAAACCGATTAATGTGTCTAAATCTCTCACATGCAAATGTATTGGCTTGACAGAGTAGTTTTGTGAATGAAAATGAACCTTCCGGTCTTGGCAACTTTCATAATTTATTGAGCCAGCAAGTCGGTCATAAAATATCAAATCTTTTGGGGCAAGTTCCAAGTCTTTACTAACTTTTTGGGCATGTCTCAATTCAAGTCCCAAGTCTTTTGAACCCAAGTCTCAAGTAAGTCGCAAGTCCCCCAAAACAGGACTCAAGTCAGACTCGAGTCCAAGTCCCAGACTCAAGTCCCCAACTCTGCTTCTGTCAAAAACAATAGGGTTCTTTTACTGATTGAAATGCATCCACATGGCAAATACTGTATATACAGGGATGTATGACACATATTCCATGTTTTGGTTTTGACCTCTGGTGACCTAATATGACTACTAAAATGTACTGTAAAGTGCAGTCACCCCCAGTTGAATTGCTTTACCCTTGAATATTAATTCATACATGGCTTTGTTTATTGTAACTATAAGTGCTTTTTACCATAAATGTGAAATAGTTTGGTTTGGATAATCATGAAAGATATTTGTGAAGGAAATAAGAGGAAACTTCTAAAGTTTAACAAATATACAAGTTTTCAAATAAATTTGGAGCAACTGCTCTTTCCCTTTAACCTCCACCAAAAGTACAGGGTTCTCTTTATCAATACAGTGTAACAAACTGTATCTATACCAAGTATGAAAAGCATCCATGACCCCGGGAGATAGCACATTCACAGTCTTAGTCAATGGAGGGCTCAGGCTTCATAGGATGCCCTGAAGTCCAAACTCTTCACTAAAGCAAACAACCAGATCAACACCAAGCAAGCCCAGTACAATTCTACAGCACCACAGTCATGGAAGAGTATGTCAATGTCAACCTTAAAGCAGTGCACTGATGTGGAGTTAACTACCTACTCGGGCAGATTATTCTACTCATTAACAACTCTATGAAAGAAGCTGACTTCTCAACATCAAGCCTAGCAAACAGGGTTTGAAATTCCTGAATCTCCTCTACTAACCCATGGGACACTTGCCAAACTTATTTCACTAGCCCAAAGGTCAGTTGTGTATAGCCTCTAAAGGCATAGGCTATTTAAACTACACATTTTTCACTAGCACATGGGACTTTTTATGGTCATTTTTCAATAACCCATGTGTGGTTTGAGCTAGTCCCAGGCTAGAAGACTTATGGATTTGTTGAGCCCTACTTGCAAAACACTTCACTAGCTCCTTACAGCGGCCTCTAACCAGAGTGTTAGGCCTATATACTTTGAACCTTAAAGTTGCTACAAGATATCAAAGCATTTTTTTTCAAAGAGAAATTTGTAACCCTGGAGCAAGTTCTCCCCCCTAATCCTTCTTAACTCTATGGTGGTAAGCCTGTGTAACATTGCAAGTTCTTCCATGGCTGTGGTAGAATCTGATTGTACTGGACTCGCTTTGCAAGCCTAAGCTTGCCCTTGCTGTTCATTTGGATGTTAGTTTTTTTAATGGGTTTGGACTTCAGGACATCTTATGGGGCCTTAGTCCTCCTTTGCCCTTCAGCCTAACCTGTTCTGTCATGTTGTGTTATGTAACATTTGAAAGACAGAACATAAAATTTCCCTCTTTTCTTTTGATGTACATAACCGCCGCGTATCATGATAGGGACTAGGTATATATATGCCTTGAACTAGGCCTAGCCTTGGGTTCACTTGATTTCGCAAAACTGGTAACTACACTTTTTCAACAGTAATAAACTATAAACATTTGTTCACCAAAGTCGGGCACCATGGGTCTTTCTGGGCTTGACTAAACCATCCATTAGAAGATTCTTGTTCCGTCATGAGTGGCTCTTCATCTTCAGAAACTGGAGCTGACTGTGAATTCTTTTCAGAACCAAACCAAGAAGTTACGGTGGTAAATTTAATCCCTGGACCACTGCCTCCGCTACCCTTCTTCGCTTTGGAACCAGAAAGATAAGACTTAAGATCCGCGTTTAAGTCTGCCATTTTCTGGATTTAACTGAGAACAGACACTTTTTCTAAGTGACAACCCCAAAATATAGTTTCTCCAGTTCTGAGTATTAGGCTACTACAGTTACGGTTACCCCAAATCTCTTTCCAATCACCAACTGATTTGCTATTTTGCACATAACGTAAACAGTGTGAAGCTATACTGCATACGTGGTGTCAGCTCATCAGCTGCTCACCCACATCGATCGGTGTCACCGGTCTGAAGCTAGATATATAGAAGTCTTCCCACTGAGTCTGTACTTCATTTCAGTTCCGTTTCACAAACTTTATTTCAGACTCAATCCATTGACATGTTAAGAAGATGAATTTACAGAGTATGAAAAATAGGAAGAGACTGAGGAGTGATTACAGGAAACTTGGAAAAGCTTATATGAGTAATCACCCCGAAACATTAGAACAAATACAAGAAAAAAGGAAAAACCAAAAAGTAACCTATATGTATCATTGCTGTGCATAAATAAAAGTATTTGATTGCATACACTTCCTTAAATAATTAGGGAGAGAGTTCCAAACTTTAACGCCTATGTACTGAGTTGGGAAGACTTGAGTCTAAAAACGGGAAAGAGATTACTCAAGAAGCGTGTATGATAATTATGAATTTCACTACAAAGTGATAATACCTGTTAAAGATAATAGGGCAAATGCCATGAACCCAGCTGAACATAAACATGCCAGTGCAATAAC
>WURT03051728.1:0-14235 GCA_009936505.3 Holothuria glaberrima
ACATACATACATACATACATACATACATACATACATACATACATACATACGGGTGTCACCCCAATTTGATTAGTGATTTACCCGATCATGCTATTTCATGAATGGCTCTTTTTAATCATGTGACAAAATATTTGTCACCGAATTTTAAATTCATGCAGAATAACTCATTATTTTACCCTAAAAGACATGGTCAGTTGCCTCAAACTGATTGTAAAACAACAGCTTAATCTAACAAATATCATCTTAATTCTCTTCCAAGTATCTTTTATAAGATCTCAAAAAATAAATATTGCATTTAAAGTTAGACCAGGAAGTTACTCTGCGCGCATTTCACAATTCAGTGATTTTCAAGAGCCATTCATAAAATGGGATACCCAGGTATCCAATCTAAATTGAAGTGACTGCATTTCCCTTTAAATATTCAACCTTTATGTCTGGAAACATCATTTAAGGTACATGAAAGTGAAATAAGAAGAGATTTGAAAGATTGAGCTGATGTTTCAAAATATATTTATGGAACTATGTGTATGCCGATTTAAAGAAGGTGCCGTCCCTGACCAACTTAGTCGACCTCAGCTCAACCGTATAGATAGGGCCGAGACTGGAAAATTTGACACACCAAACGCTGTATTGACTGCAATAATCGCCCTGAAAAACAAGAAGTAATCACTGTATGCCTCTGTATGAGGGTCGCCAGGGTACTTACCTTCTTAGCGGGTGTCGAATATATACTCCCTTTTGACGTAACCAGGGTGCAAGGTCGGGCGCCAAACGTCAGGATTTATGCGGCACCCTACTGACCCTTTCGCCCGAACCTGCTACATATGTCTTTTGAATCTGTTCATCGCATTAGATACAGATCCAGATTTTGCCAACAAACTTTCAAGTGATTTCAAAAAGAAAGAAGTATGGCAAAGTTGAAAGTGATGTAGGATCCAAAGGATGTTTCAAATACACTAATTGAGTTATGATCTGATTGTCCGTCTGAGCAAGTCGGCATTGCTCGGTTCAGCTGTCGATTAGTGGTGCAGAGCAAGGTTCCTCCACTCCTCCCAGCCTTGAATTAAGGGGCTGGCCAAAGAATGGGGATACACTCGTGTCCGTCTGATGGGCGTTAAATAGCTGTGCGGGAGCAGGATAAAAGGAAATTGAAACTTAACATTGATGACTAGGAGGATAAGAGGGAAACCCAACCACTGCTCTGTAGACAAGGACTCGGGGTTTTTACTTTTTCTTTAGAAACAAACTCCTGGTAAAGTTATCGTAACGGACCCCCTTCCTTTGACTAGAGAGGGATAAATTTCCCTCTGACTGCAAGTGTAACGTTTCAACTTAAGAAGATGCCATTTAAGGCAAATTCATACTTGTAGCTTCAGTTTAGAGCCATAAATTTATGAAAGTTGAACTGTACAACTTTGAGCGATGTCTGTTATTAGTCCGGAAGAAAAAGGAATGACCATGATTCTTATAGCTTTACAGAGCGTGAAAATTTCTAAGGATGAACAGGCCTTTTAATCTTAGATTTGTTTGATACTTGGTGTTAAGTTGAGCAGTACATAAAACTTGACGCTTGTACTTAGCATAAAACAGGCAAGCAAAATATGGTCATAGTTGCCAACATAACGAACCGTGCAAACTGCGCAGTAAAGTATTAGATCATGAGGACAACGACTGGCGACACCAAGCCTCCGTAGTTGGCTTCCGCAACAATAAAGAAGTGTTTTCGTAGCCATGAGCTCACGTAAACCTTTGAACGTCCCGCGAACTTACTCAGTAACCAGGCAACGAAAAAACGGAAAGGTCACATGTAGTTGTTTAATCCTTCAACCACTGCCGCTTTATAAAATAAAAAGAAATTAAACACACAATTCCTGTCTGCAAGTGCGTTCGCATCCAGTCCTCCGACGTACAGGTCTTCCCCGATTTCCATGCTCTTAATTATTCGCACGTAGAACGTTATGTTAAATACAATCCAGTTACAGTTATCCCATTTAACTACCCTCAATGAAGAAACGGTTCCAAGACCTATCCTCTCCCAAACAATTCCCGATCCCTTCGACAACGTCCAACCATGGAAGCACCGAACCACTCATAAGCGTAGGAAGTTTTTTAAACGTGGGGAGGGGTGGGGTGGAAGTGAATATTAGTGATCAGTGTCCTGAAGGACAGGTCTAAGGGGAGGGGTGTCCCCTTCCCTGTGAAAATTGAATGACTATTTGAAGTACCCTAGATGCAAAATGGTGCAATGTTTGATAAACTTTGAAGTAATTTCTTCCTATTCGATGCCATATTTTGGCAGCATGTCATCCAAAGAGGGGGGACGAGGTTTCCGCACCCACCAATCAGAGTGTGCGTTGTCTCACCCTGCCCTTTTCCCCTGCGGCTATGCCACTTAACCTGGACAATGATATGGTTTGTATATCTGCTCTACCGGTGAAGTTACATTATACACTGCAGTTGTACGAGGGCGAATGCCACAGTTGGTAATTGCCAGGGTGGGAATTGTCAGGGTGAGAATTTCCAAAGGGTATTCGATACCATTCGTAAGGGAGACTATTCGTAAGGGGGACTATTCGTAAGGGGGACGTTGTTCGAGCAAAAATCGTCCAGTGGAAATTATTCAGCCAAAATACATAAACATAGGATGAAAATCCTCAACAGCATATTCACTGAAAGAATGTGATTTAATTTCTTCAAGATGGATAATTGTGCATTTGTCCTTTCAATTTTGCACATGAGCTTCACAACGCAAAAATTGCGGGATCTTCGGATGGAAGGGGAAGGGGGTGAACATAGATATATTTAGGGCAATATTAATCGTGATACCCTTGAAAGCTGATAGCTTAATTCACACTTTTCCCAAATACTAAAGGTTACATTTCATGTTGCTCCTGATAGCGTCAAGTAACTTTATATTGAAACACCTTACTTATAACCATACTTACAAGTATGTAGGCCTGACCGTGTAAGTTGAAAATACTTTTTTTTTCTCCGGTAGACAGGTGGAATGAGACTGGGGCCGGCATTTTCGGATCTTGACAGTCTGAATGTAAGTTGTCAGGACGATGATGAGGAGGAACAGAAGCAGGACCGAAATGGTGACGTCAATAGTGAAGGAAACGAGAAGAGGAATCCCCTGTTTCATACTCTCCAAAGGAACGTCAACCGACCAGAAAGCGATTTGGAGCGACGAATCTCAAGCCGCTCAAACCGCGATTCTACTCGGAACCTATTGCCGGCTGATGATGATGACGACGACAGCACTCACTCAATTGACGTTCAACCGTCAGTTCTCATACGTCGTCAACCGTCATCGTCCGGTATGGTGGTGTTCCCATACGACCCCCAATCGAAGGAGACACTTGAGAGACTTTCGGTAGAACACAGCTCCCATATGCAACTGAAGAGACTTATCAATAAAGAGCTGAATAAAATCACACGAGATGCTGATATTCGCATTCAACATCTAAACGGTGGGCTGTCGTACCCTGCTTTTTTGAAAGGTAAGAAGGACGTCCCTTACAGCAGACTTATATAAATTATGGAGATGATAGTATACCACCCTATACTTAAATGTAGATTTTCGGTTGCATTGGGAACTAGAGGTGGCAAAAATGAAAAATGGTCCTTAGGACTTACCAATCATGAAAGCAAAACAAGATCTTGTGACTAAAGCCCGCCCTCGGAAACATCACGAATATGTACAGGTAGTTTACCACTTATTATTGTCCCCTTGACTTACACACTAAATCAGGCTACCCGGCCCCGCCCTAGATCCTTGTAAAAGTTCTCAACCTGGACATGCCACCCCTCTGGTTTAAGCTCAAAATGTATGGCATTGTCAAATTTCTATGCCATGGCCATTGAGATTCTGAGCTAGAAGGGCTTGAATAATTACATTCATGTTTCCAGCCCTGATCACCACTCAAAGACGGCACTCCACAGAGCGGAGTAATACAATTCAAATTGGCACTAAACTTGATCAAATTGTCTTGAATTTTGCACAGTCTTTATTTCAACTCATTTCCTACAACTGCTTATTAAAAAAATTGATAACATTTAGTAAGCAACACAGCCAGAAACAAGCTCCCAAAATTTGTCAGTCAGTATTTTTCCGCATAGCAAAAGTTTGATTTACTAGTAGTCCGCTACCTTTATATACAAGTATGACAACATAAATTGAATGTACCATACTACCGCAAGAAAGGAAGGGTATTAAGTTATGAACAGTATCTTGATGGCAAGCACATGATTAGATAATGACCTGCGCCTATATTCCGATTGACTGTGGATGGGGCTCCACGACATTGCATTTAAAGGGAGAAGGCAGTCGCCCCAAGTTTATATTCCAAAAATTTGCTAAATCTTACAGATCTTCTCTTATTTCTCTCACAAGTATTTTCATTATGTTACTGTGTAAAATCATCATGAATATTGAAAGTAAACCAATGAGTTATTCTGCATAAATTTAGGAAACAAGTAACAAAAATATTGTCACATGATTGATAGGAGCCATTCCTGAACTAGTGTACCGTGGTACACTACTTCAAATTGGGGGACTGCATTTTCCCTTTAACTTAGATTTAAACAATTAAATCATTCCAAGATAACAACTAATTTCACTCTGTTTGAAACCACTTTAACAGATATCTTGTTCGATGAGGAGTTGTACATGTTCAACAATGGTCACCTTCGGTTTTCGTCTGTCGTCTTTCATAACTTACAAGAGGTCATTAGTGATTCAGTCCAGGGACCAGGGAGAGCTAGAACGTTTGGTGTTAAAGCTCCACAGAAACCACCACTTCTCTCCGGTCGGGCGTACTTAACAAACCATCGCTTGATTTTGATATCGGCTGAGAAGCAAAGAGGTAAATCTACTGTTTCAATTTTGACTTTTAGACAGTGGCGTCGCCAGACTTTTCGAAGTGGGGGGGGGGGGGGGATTGTGGTGGCCAAGCAGTCATAATTATGACCAATGTATATTTTTTCATTTTCTATAGCAATAAATGGAAAAGGGTGGGAAGCTCCTGCTGAGATCATCCCTGGTGCACGCAAAGTGGCCAGAAAATTCTGCTTTTGAGCATCCATGAAATTTTTGTGCAAGTCCTTTTGCTCCTTTCTCAGTTATCACCACTTTATGATCCCTAGTGTGGTGCTTGGCAGCACCTCGGGGAGGATACAGGAGAGCAAAGTTTCGCAATACAAATTTGAACGCATGGGTATCTAGAATAAACAGACGTTAGCGTATGAGAGTAAAGCTATTAAATTATCCTCGCATTTATTTAGATACGCGTTGAAAATGAAAAAAAAGCGATTTTTTACAGTTTTCTAACATAAGGTCATACTAAAATATAATCGATATGGGAATTGTATAGAAGGGAGAGGACTCAAGACTGCAGTAGTCTCATAGCTTTTGAAAATAAAGGTTGAAATAATAGCTGTGGATTACGATTCCCAATAAGGCAGTCATCATACTTTTAACATGTAGATGCGCGCGAAGCAGGCAGAAAATTGTAGTTTTGGGAATATTTTGTGCAATTTCAGTCGTATGTTTGAGTGATTAAATGACAGTGGGTCCTCCTGTTCATATCGACATATGCGCTGTGAATGGTGTCTTTATGCATAATTCTTTTCATACCCAAAATCTCATTTGGGAGGGGGAACAAGGGGGCACAGGTAATCTTAGGGGCACGTTCCCCTCCCCCCCCCTTAGTGACGCCACTGCTTTAAGATTACATGCATTCGTCCCAACCTTATTTTGGGTAGTCTTGGATGTGTAATTATGAACATGTTTCATATATATATATATATATATATATTACAAGGGGACAAACTTGTCTTTGAAAGTGGGGACTGGAACGTGATGTGGTACCCCACATGCTTGATTTGGGGATAAAGCCCGATTTCCCTCGCTTCCTACACACATATGAGTTATCCTACATAGTAACAAAGCGTATACAGCAATGAATAAAAATCACAAGAACGAAAAGAAACATGTTTATTTACAATACCAGGATATACCGTGGGTTAATACGTCTTCATATAGTCATGTTTGGAGTTGACGTTAGTAACTTCGGAGATTTTCACATTCTTTTTTTGTAAGTTTCCTAATTTAGAATATTGTGTAAGCTGTTGTGAGATAATATGATACGGTGTGTAGCTCGGTACGAGGCTCCACGACAGAAATTATTCCAATGATTATTCTTCAAATTATATGAATAGTATGACTGACGATGATTTCGAATTACTGGCCTGCCTAAATATGTTTGATTACAGAGAGGAGCTACATACTCACCAAAAGAAAATCCTACATACCTTGAGTCTGCAGTATAATTCCAAGTGCATTTGCTATCTGCAAGTGCCCATGTGTGAGTCTACGAGGCTTGCTCGCTGTCATCCAAATTGTGCCTGGAGAATTTTTATTGGTTAGGGCTCTGATTTTTCTGAAAGTTGCCAAGCTCTAACAGGGGCCAATCACAATGAAATTGTGAGTGAAGGGTCCAAAATGTACTTGAGTGGCGTGTGCAGTCCAGATGTCTAGGAATTATGTAAATAAACTGGTATTGCACCATCGTCTTCAGTACACTATGTTATTTTCATTAGCCAGTCAACTGCCATTTACTCTCACATTGTTTGCTTTTTTAGGGGCATCCGTTACTGCCAAGGGTCCCAGGTCCGGCAGTTATTATCTGAAGGCACTTAACAGAGATACGCTTGATTTTATGAGTATTCCTCTTACAAACATAAGGGGTATGGAGCTGCATGCATCCCTGGGGTACAGTGCAAGTGCCAACATCAGTAGCAGAAATGTCTTCTTCGGCCTGCTGGACTGTTGTGAGGTAAGTTATAGGGTTACCCTTCACCCTCACCCACCGATCTTTATAACGAAAAAAGAAATAGGAAAGAAAAATAAAGGCTTGCTTCGTGAATTATTATAAAGTAGGATTTGGTGGTTTAGGGCATAAAAGTTTTAAACTAAATAAAAAATGCACCCAGCTGCAAATGAATGCTGTTCTAGTTTTTTTTTTTTTTTTTTTTTTTTTTTTTTTTTTTTTTGGAGGGAGGGGGAGGGGCGTTGGGGTAGTACTGAGTCGACTTGCCAAACTGTTGGTCGTTGGATATCATATTTTCACTTTGAACCTCGGTAGGGGATTTTAAAGTTGTTTAATATTTTGGGTCTCTTATGATGTTTGTAGGTACTCGGCATCACGTGATGCCGGTGGTCCATTTTTATCACCGACCTGTTCCTTTGGAATAAAACCGTTTATATTGTTTTGCAATTTCTTAACAGTCCTTGTTGCCGGGAGAGAGCAGTTGCACTAAATGGTTTACTAGTGATAGGACATCACATGGCTCAAACAACCGCACACTTACACTGGGGGTGATGCTGCCACCGTGGTTGCACCCAACAAACGTGTGCATCCATGCGTCCCAAGAAGTTGGAATGAGGACCATTCGTGACTTCATGGTTGAGCTCCAACACATAACTCCTGCGCTCAGAACGTACCCACAGAGGCCATCTAACGAGAACTGACGGAGTCAAATACTGAACGATTTAAAAACCAGAAATAAAGTACCCATACAACATTCCTTCAATCTCATCCATGCAGCAAAAAATATTTCCCTTTTATGGATTCATATGTTATATCAGGGGCGTATAGCCACTAGACAGTCATCTTATCAAAGGTTTGAAATGTTTCCCCAAAGAGGAAAAAGCCAGCATAGTCTGCACCAGAGCGACTTGTTACAAATTCCACCTCAAAATTCCTCAAGGTGCACAAGTTGCTCTCCTTACCCACCCCTAGATATGCCAGCTTATATTCGCGATTTCCATCGTGTCCAGTTAATAGAGCATGCGCACCAATTAATTTCATAGCAATACTTTTACTAAAATCAGGGGTGGAGCCACTTGGGGACGGAGGGTCACCCCTGTAGGTTCCCTTTGGCCCTTCCGTCGGACAATTCCTGACGCCACCTCTGACTCAAACTTCATAGGCTAACATTACAGTCTTGGCTCAACACATGATTCTGGTCCTCCCTAATCAGCTAATCTTAAATCCGACTCAGCGGGTAAGTTTCCTTAAATATTTTTACAAGCGGAGGAGAAATGTTTTCCCGGATCTGTCCAAGACAACAAGCCGAAGTTTCCTTAGACGAAGAGTCACATGAGGCGCACGTCAGGTGTTTAAGAACGTGTTTAATGGAGCACAATGAGTGTTTTGAGTGTTTGAGGGGGGGGGGGAAGGAGCAAGGGGGCGAAAAAGTTGGATTTTTTTTATCGAGGGCATGAGTGAAGAAGTAAGTAGTAGTGGAACATTTATAAAAGTGACTGGCGTAAGAGACATACGTCAACTAAACTAGAGCCCTGCCTATAGCCTACTTTATTGCACTTCAACGATGACCACAAGTAATCGCCTGAACCATAGGCGTATGAAGCTGTTCTCAACTGGGGGTGAACGTTGTTTCGGACCCCTGTCCCGAGGGAGGGGTTTGAGAGGAGGGGTATCCCTCCCCTTTGGAAAAAGTTTGAATATCTGAGGGCCTTTAGAGGCAATTTTGTGCAACATATTGAGCAAATTTAAAGGAAAATTGCTGCAAGTTTTTGACATTTTTACAGATGGAAAAAATAAGGGGTTTTCGTTCTTTAACTGAGGGGGAGCAAGCTTCCGCCCCATCATATCTCTAACTAGGGGACTTAACCCCCTACCCCATCCCCAAGCTCCCTACGCCTATAGCCTGATTATTAGTGTGATGACCAGGATTAATGGCCTGATCATCACTGGGATGACCACGATTTATAGCAGGATGAATAACGAAACTAACAAGACAGGTAAGTTGCTTGTATACTAGCAAGCGCTGCATAAACTATAATGTACAAATGTCAAAAATCCTGGGGCAAGTAATTTACTGGAAGATTTTGAGTAAAGAGACATCCCATTGAATTTAAAAAGTTGCAGATCCCTTTTATGTGAAAAAATATTATTACTAGTTTATCTGCCAAAATTTGGCTAAATATCGGCCATATGTTTTTTTTTTTTGTTTTGGAAATCGAAAGTGTGCTAACCAGTTGTTTATTGGTATAATAAATAATTTTGCAAGCTTCCGAGCTTATTGCATTATTCTCACTCATCGTCTTTCAAGGTAAACAAGAAAGTTCATATTACCTCTTCCGATTTTGGGTATTTTATCTGAAAATTATGATTTTGTGGGGTTCATTAGTTTTCGTAGTTGAAAAGATTATGTGAAAACCCTTTTCACGGGTTTTTTAATAGATTGTAAAAATTAAACACAGTTGAAATTTATTTAGTGCAATTCTTGTTATTTGCCACCGTCTGGCTGTAGGGGTAAAAATATCGACAACAGACGCCTTTTTTTTGCCTTTGTTTATTTCAAACTTTTACAAACACGGAGGCCTACAGTTTTATCACACGTTATGTTAGATATAATTGGACGGATTTTGGGCGGAAGTGAGTAACGAGGGCAGCGTAACGTGGAACTGCTCAGAGCCGTATATCTCTACATACGGCTCTGGAACTGCTGCAGTGCGGCACATAATTATGTTGTGCTTTAAAGTGCGATAGTGTTTTGAGGCAGGGAACTGTAACAGCTAACTGGTTTAAGATAGCAAATGTCCTGACCTCAGCCCAATCATGATGGGGCTGGATCCAGGACTAAAACTATCAGACTATAAGACTGGTTTTCTTTGGAAGAAAGTTTGACATAGGACGGAAGTTTGAAAAGTTTATACGATTCTTTCCACGTTCATTCCTTACGGATTTATGAATAATTTACTTTCACTTGTGTCATAAAAATACTATATTAGCTTAGGCCTAATAATCACCGTTACTGACTTCCAGGATGTAGTAAATTAGTTAACTAAACGATACAATCTTGTAAACTATTAAAAGACTAGAATTTTTATTCGAATGTAAATATTTTGAATGTTAATATTTTTCAGATGTACACAAAAGAGCTAGCTTATCCATTTCATATTTTAGATTGACAAAATTTTACACAAACTACAGTTATGCGTATTTATCTGAGGGGAGGGTCTTTTCGTGATTATTTATCTTTGTTACATGCCACACGAAAAGTGTACATTCTGCTCCAGGACTTATGTAAATTTAAGAAGCTTTGACTTTGACCAGGCCCGTAGCCAGAAAAACTACTGAAAGGGGCGAGCCTGCCGCTTTCATGGGGCGAAATATTTCTACGTACGCGAGATAAACTAAAATTCATTAAAGGCAATGGCAATTTGTTATTTTTAGGAGGGGATTTCTATGGGGTACCGTCCCTTCTCAGAGCCCCCGTGGCCACGTGCTTCCTTTGACGATTATTTAACTTGTCCATTAAGGTAGCGGCTCAGATGAGCAAATACTCCTATGAGAATCAATGCCACTTGCTCCCGTCTAAAAGTTCAGAGGCACTGACATCCATCCATTAGCGAAGATTTTGTAAAAAAAAAAGTGTTGTGTGTATGGGTGTGGATGAATGGCATCAGTCAAAATTGACTGGAAAGTCCTCGGGAGCGTCTCCAAAAAGTGGAGGGGGTATATCTCCCCTATCCTTCTAGGGATTTCCTCCCATCTTGTGCAAACGTACAGCCGATGCACAGTGTGTGATAATGTTACATCTTCTGACGCTCAGACAATTCGAGAATTTCTTTAAACTGCTGATTATAGTAAAGTTATGATAGGAAACCTTTTAAGAGATAACTTAGTGATTTTGACAAAGTGATAGGTGCACGGAGTAAAAATTATAATCATACACGATCTCACCATACATTCATGATTAGAAAGAACTGAGTTGTAAAAGAAAAGAGAAGGGCTGTTTCTGTATTCTGTACGATAAAATGTAAATAAATGAAAAAAAATGCGATTTTCCGTTCACGGTGCTTTTCAATTAAATGGCTGATTGTTCCTGTCATAGGCTGATGCCTATCACGATGGAGGTCTGAACTTCACGGATACAGTATATCATTTTTTTTTTACTGAACAAATAAAGAATTACAGAAAACGGAACATAAGTGCTGTCAATTTGTTTCCAAAAATTGGCAGCACTGTCCCGTTTCCTCTTTGTATTTAGTTGTTTTTGTTCTGTAATTCTACAACAGTACGTAAACTTTTTACAGTGTAGGCCGCCTCTTTGGAACAAATTGAGACAAGCAAACATAGAGACCAATAATGTTCTAGCCTACATTATATGCTACATCAGTTGCTGTCTGGTTTAGACAGAAATTATGGTGTTTCTAAAATTGCCAGGTTCTTTAGTTTTTGTTTACCGCATAACGCAGTACGTGCTTACGAGTTGTTACCACAACAGCTGGTAGCACCGTCTTTGTCAAGTGGTATAACAATTATCGATCGAATTAATTTTCAAATACCAAAAATTACGTCACAAGTTTTGTACTTTCCTTGAACTTTCAACAGGATGATAATGAAAAATTATACCAACAAAATATATTGCTCTACCCGTAACTGTTGGTCACCTGATAAGTATATGCATGGGCGGCGATCCCGGGGGGACATGTCCCACAATATTTGAGAAATCAACCATTGACTTTTCACAGAGTAAATTATTTGAAAATGGGGTCATGCCCCACCCCCAATATTGAGAACAAATCGCCGCCCATGAGTATATGTCAATCTCCAGTCCCATTATCTCCAACATCAATTGTTTTCTTCACTGTGGTTGACCGTATAGTCTTAAGACCTTAGTCTATCGGACACGGTACAACTTACTAGAAGTAAGAGTTGTACAGGCTCTGCAGGAAGTACTATGAGTGGTCCCTCCACTTGCCTCCGAGTTCCTGGTCTGTCATGCAGTACCTTAAAAGTTTTCGAAATAAGTCCCGTCTACGCCATCATGCATTTGTTCATGAACAAACGTAATAACATGTAACCGCTTTTCCAACAAAGTTGAACAAGGTCCAACATGTATGACTGTGTACAATTTTTTTAGCTACATGTGTCATCTTTCCAACAAATGTCCAAAACATCTGAAAAAAAACTTTAAGCTATTCTTATCACTTAATCTTAATTTATGTTCCCTGCAAGAGAAATCATCATTTAAACTTTCGCTTTACCCGACTTTAGAAATATTCACCAGAAAACAGCAATTTAGGACATTTGACGTCCGAGAGTTTAGGACGAAATTATGTCCAGCATGAATATTGCATGTACAGTGCACGGTTCTGCATACTTCCCCCAAGTGGAAATTGTGAAACAACCTCATACGTTTGTATGGTGATATACATGGACGTAGGCCTACGATAGTGTAGACGGGCCTTTAATGTCAATCAAATTGTAGTCGCCAATTTTTAATAAAAACCAGAATGCAAAAATGCATTGAGGTTTCGATGATGTATACATGTTTTATTCCAAATAATGCCATGTTATCCCATTTCTTTCAGTCACTGGTGAAATGCTACCTTAAGGTGTTGGAAAAATAGTTTTGAGCTCATATTTGAGTTGGGAATTCTTGGGAAATTTTGCGTTTTGACCTTTGGCGACCCCAGATGACGATCTTGTACATTCTTGAAAATTTTTGCTTTTTGAACTTTGGTGACCAGAGATGAAGATCTCGGGAATTCATGGGAAATTTTGCTTTTTGACCTTCAGTGACCTCAGGTAAAGATCTTGGGAAAATTTTACTTTCTAACCTCTGGTGACCCCAGGTAAAGATCGTGGGAACTCTTGGGAAATTTTCCTTTTTGAGCTCTGGTGACCCCAGATAAAGATCATGGTTTTCAACATCTGACCCGAGATGACCTCCACCAAAAACAATAGGGTTCTTTCCCTTACCTATACACATCTACATACTAAGTATGAAATCAATCCAAGCTTCCAACCTCAAGATATCGTGTTAACAGCGTTTTCAGACTTTGACCCCTGATGACCCCAGGTGACCTTTGACCCCCGCCAAAAACAATAGGGTTCTTCCTCTCACTGTAATGCATCCACATGGAGATACTATACGTAGGCCTATGTATAGTCTATACGTCGTTTACATAAACACTGCACTACTGACAGTGTGTGTCCAGTGTATAATCCTGGTTCGATAAGCATTTGTTAAACTTTCAATTCCGTTTTTTCAGAAACACAATGGTTAATTATTCTAACGTGTATGGTTAGCAAGCCTTAACAAGACTTTACCGGTAAAAATCTGGCTAATGTTAGAATCATCTGTTCCGAACATTTTTCCTCTGGTAGGTAATATGGTATCTATTCGATATTCACTTTAAATCAAGTAAATGTAGTGTACCAAGGACGAAATAAAAAGAAAGAAAAACGTCTCAGGAAGATTGAAATTTACGTGAACTTTCGGGCAACTAGCTTAGTTCAAGTCTAATGTGCGTTACACGTTACCATACACATTTGCTCATCTTAGATGTAAGAATGCAGCGAACTCTAGCCTGGTAAACTTGTTGGTCTCGCACCCATCCACATGCAAACTGATTATAGGCTTAAAACCCTTTACAAGCTTTCAAATCCTCCATTGTGTACGGGCTTGGGTGAAAAGAAGGTAATTAATAATGTGAAAATACGACACTGAAGGCAGCAGTCTTTGTTACCCTTCCATTGTTGCCACTCGAATTTCGAAAAAGTGTATGGATCTTTGCCAACAATTAAAGCGAGTTTCTCCCTATAGGATCGCACTTTTTCGTGGGCTCCTAACGTGTCATAATAACAAATTCCTTCACTGGGCTCACTACCTTTAGTCATTTTACCAAACAAAACAAGAATACAAGTCTGAATTCAATATTTTCTGAGCGATCGATCGATACAATAAAAGCTTGCACTTACCACAACAGTAAAGTCAATGGTAGATCGTGCTCGGTCTGTGCTTGTGTGCATGTTGATATCTCCAGTATGGCTGCACTTCCGGAATGACGTAATTATTGTGACGTCAGTGAAAGCTCTCTACTGGTGTTACAGTTTTCGGACTTTGACCACCTGTGACCCCAGATGACCTTTGACCCCCGCCAAAAATAATAGGGTTCTTCCTATCACTATAACGCATCCACATACTACGTATGAAATTAATCTAAGCTTCCTAACTTGAAATATCGTGTTAACAAGGTTTTCAGAGTTTGACCCCTGGTTACCCCAGATGACCTTTCACTCCCGCCAAAAACAATAGGATTCTTCCTCTTAACATGGGGCATCTATGTACCAAGTTTGACAACTGTCAGAGTTTCCCTTCTTGAGATATCGTGTTAACGAGCAAAGTGTC
>WURT03051750.1:0-14234 GCA_009936505.3 Holothuria glaberrima
TACAGGTAATAGACAACTACTGGTGCAGAACGTGCAACAGCGATTGCTAGTTATGTATGCAGATAAGATGATATTTTTTGGAACTTCGATTTTACTAACATTGTACCATTTTTGGGTTTTGGGTAGCAGTGGCAAGACTTGTGAGTTCTACGACAGTAATTCCACAGTTGTGAGGCTATCTGATGAGTGCGCTATATTGGGTGTATGCACATGCACATCAGACATCCACGTTATCTGGACTCTGAATGACACAACTATTTTTGTTCGAAATCAATCAACTACTGAAGAATATTGGACATATTCTACAAACAAATCGGTATGGATACATTCATTGAATCTACATAACGTGGGCACCTATACCTGCTTTTGTTCAGGAGCTTTTCAAAAACAATATATCGTACTATTAAACGATGAGGGTAAGTATAATCATAAAGGTCTATATTTTAGGACCGAATTGGTGTAGAACAACTCAAACTCAGTGAATTCAAATAGTTTATATAAAGGGTCTAAATGAAAACATAAAGCAAACCCCTAATAAATTTCAATCAGTTTATTTTATAACATGGAAAAGAAAATATAGCAATGCTATTGTATAATATTTAAGTCTAATCTTTCTTTTCACAACTTCTTGAAGATTCAGTTGCAATCCTGATAATTTTATCGAAAGGGAACTTATGTGATTTAGAGAAGGTAGTTCTTAGTGAGATGTTTTAGGACAATTTTTTTATTAGACAGATATATTGAAAGCGTTTTAAAATATCTCTTTTCAGTTGAGCCTCATTTTTATGTGATTATCGATGATTTCAACTACACCTCGAGTGCAAATCACTCTTTAAACGTTAACGACCTTAAGTACATAACCGCCGCCTGTCACGCTGTTGGCGGAACGCCCCAGGTAAATCTTACATGGTTTGTAAACAATGATGAGACTTATTCTTCCAAATTTATCTCCGAAATCGTTCGAAGTTCCACAAAATCGGGCACCTGGAATTCTTTCACTGTAATGAAGGGCTACACCTTTACTGGGAATGAAAATGTAACTTGTATATAACTCCTGAGCAGGAGATTTGGATAAAGTTGGGTAAGTTTTGGTAAGTATAAATGCAGCACGGGCCTTAGGACTGACAAATGAGATATATGTTTTGCAGATTAAAACACCTATACACCAACAGGACTGGACTTATGCAAAATAATATAAATTAGCCCAAGGATGATTGTCGTTGATTAAAGTAATATTTTTTTCAACCCAGGGTAATTGGTTGCGTTACTCTTTTGCAGAGGAACCTTATTTGATTTTAGTGTGAATAGTATGACCTACCATTCAGTGAAAATTTCATAGGCTAAGTAAAGTCAGCTACTTGCAATATATGTCTGCTACATGCACACAATTGAATTTAGACAAGAAGTAAATTCTACCTGGCTTGTAAGCAATGTAACAAAATTAATGCTTTTAAAAGTAGCCTCACTCTCATCCAGCTTGCAACGTTCATCAGAGTTCCTTGAAACAATTCCGACGGACAAGAAGTCTAAATAACCTTTAATACATATAGTACGTAAAAATCATATATTTGCTAATTATGTTTGCATTTTACAAAAGAAATGAGCTGATAAAATGTAAATGTATTCATCAGACATATTTTAAGAAAAAAAAATGCAGTACTGAGTCTATACTTTATTTGTCTACCGTCAAGGGTACAGTCTAAAAGTATCGCAGTTTCCACTAAGCCCGTCCGATATGAAGGAGGCTGTAGCCTACTAAACAACAGAGTGACGAAATGTCCTTAGCAAGACATACTAGGTATTTTTTTTCAGATACCAACGAGGGAAGATTTTCGGTAATATTAGTTTGAATCCAGGTCTTGAATTTTCTTACGTTTCATAATAGTCATTAGTTTGTTTTCATACCTGGGAAGGACAAGTTCTGCCGGTGAGAAGTATAGTACAGAACAGTTTGTTTTATATGCGTGGCCAATTTAAGCATCTAACGACATGGGATGTACGTTCAATGTTAAATCCCAAGGATCCCATTGATCTCAAATGGAGCCGAGACCCTTATAGATGCCCAAGGAAGGGAGCACCGGGACTTTCGAAACTTTGCATGTATAGGCATGAAATGCATTAAACGTGCATGTCTCTAAAGGAGCGAGTTTGAGGGAGGACCATCCTTATGTTCACTTTTAGAATTTTGGAAACACTTTGGGAGTTTTTCTTGATAAAATATTTTGGATACATATAACAAGCTATACACAGTGAAAGCAGTAAAACCACACTCTAAAAACCAGGTGGGTAAACTTTTACCCAAGGTTGGGTACGTATGCCACCTCCTAAAATATTGGGTAAAAAGGGCCTACCGTTGGTAACAAGGATTCCCATGGTGGGTGAAGTTTCCCCAAGTAAAGAGTATTTTTAACCAAGATTAGTAGTTTTTTCACAGCAGTTAGGGAGGTGGCATACGGACCCAACCTTTGTTAAAAGCTTACCTAACTATTTTAGAGTGCATAACTTAAATGTCATGCAAGAGACCTTAAGGAAAGAGATTTTTCAATAGCTTGCAAGCGTACATTGCTTGCAAAATATATGGTTTTCTTTTACAACTATAAAACTGATAAAGTTTAAAGAGAAGAAACGTTTTGCAACTCACTGAAAATCCTCAGGCTAACATACCTCTACAGCTAGGTGACTCATTCACTCATGAATAGGTGATATTAAAACTTTTCTTCATGTATTTTCATATTTTTTTATTGCACTAACCTTTCCCGCTTTGCAAAAAATGCCTCTAGGGGGCGATACCATCCCCGTTGGGAACCAATTATCTATGTGTACGGGTAAGGGTACCAAACCCATTAACACTTAACTGTAGCCATTATTTGTTAAATGAAGCGAACCTTTTGCAATCCGTTTATTAAACTTTGTGCAATTGTGTCTTTATTAGAATTGTATAAATCATCAGGTCGAGGGAAGTATTTACGTAGCTGGCAAAAACAACAAGAAAAAAAGTAAAATCTGATGAACTTCTCACAGGTTTCAGGTGTTAAGTAATAGCGTTCCGGTGTTTACTGGTTTAGTAATGCATTAATTAACACAAAACACAATAAATATTTTTCCTTAATTGAAGCCAAATTTAAAAAAACGAAGCCCAATCTCCACAAAATTCTTCAGAGTTCTTCATTATAAATAAGTATCGTTCTAGGCACCCGAGGAAAACATGGAACAGGTTAGGTACATTACTTCTTATAATGGACCCTACACTATAGGTTATTAGGAAAGGTGTTTGCCAGACTGAGGGCTTAAGTTGACTCATCCAGTCAACGAGGCAAGCTAGGAAATAACAATACATTCTCAACATTACTTTGAGCATTCACCAGTATAAGAACGTTATGCTTTCCAGAAGCCAACTGCTTTGCGCCGACATAAGACCTATCTATTTAAAAAAAAAAAGAAAAAAAGAAAAAGAAAAACAACAATAAGGTTATTAAATAAATCTTTGTTACAGCCTGAAGGATCAAGTCAAGTTATACATCGATTCCACTTCCCCAGGTTTATTGATTTCATATACCTGCTATGTTTATTCTGACATGGTTACTTGGGACTTTAGCACTGAGAATAGTCATTGGCAAACAAAAGTTAATAAAAATACACGGACAAATAAAACCGAATTTGCAATATGTAACTTACTCCGTATTCTTTCATTCTTTTATACTTTTATATATTGTTACATTAACCAATCTGAGTTGCTCTAATAAGGAAATGTTTTCTGTTTTACAGTGTTAGTTTCCATGGGCAATATGTTGTTGCTATGAGAAAGTGAAAATATTTTTCAAAGACCACTGAAACCTCTACTTTGCTGAACTATCTACTTCCTTTGACAAGAAGAATAATTACATTTTTGTTTTTAGACATTTGTTAAAATATGGCTGCCTTTAAATTGAAACAATGAAAGATAATGTATCAAGACTTTATTTTCAAAATTGTAGTTAAGCCTAAATGTTACTTTTTTCTGTCGTATAACAAACATACTTTATTGAGAAATATTCAGGACAACGAAATGACTTGTGTAACTATAACGTGGTAGTCGTACGCCAAAGAGCACCGATCGTAAAGACCAAGACAGTGTGTCATTTGCATTGATATGTTACTGAAAAAAACGAAAAGATCTTCGATGAAGTACAGGAATGACTTTACAGACTTTATAAAATTACCTCACATTAGTACTAGAACTTGTGGTATGAATAATAACATTACACAACTCTCCTTCATTTTATGTGTACCATGCATATGGTGGATAGAGGAAATATTATGTTAGGAGATGTTGATCTGTGTCTGTATGTTGCTTCGCACAAAACAAAAATCTGTCAAATAGACCATGATATTGTGTGTTTGTATATCTACATGTGATCTTTCCATACTGATTTTTTTTTGTACCAAAGTCACTGACCCTGAAACTTGTCAACAGGCTAGGATAGCGTGAGGTAAATTAGTGTACGTTTTTGAATACTAACCCTCGAAAATACATTTTTTTTCATGAATACATAGGAAAAGGTTTTCCTCTCGAAAGTAGATCTTGCCTCTCAGAGCAGAAATCTTTTTTATCTTCTTGCGTACTGGAAAAAGGAAAGTTACTAAGCTATTAAGCAAAGACAACTGTTAGCTAATCGTCTATAGTGGGGTTTACTCCTGAGTGCAACGGACGTTTTCGACTGCATGAAATTGACTTTGATGTTTGCTGAGAAAACGTACATTTCGAATTTTTTCACCAACAGTATCACAAGTTCACAACATTTGGAGTCAAAAAGGACCCTTAATCTAACAACGACACACTGAAGTGTAGACTACCTTTAAGTTATAATAACCTATTGAATACCATTCTATACTGTTTGAACTTCAACCTGACCAGTATGCAAAATTAAAATAAATCAAAGACTACACGTCGTTATGTTTATAAAATTTCCCTGAATCCACAATTAGAAGGTGTGAATGTGTAATCAACTACTGTAATTTCTTCGACAACCGTCACTTTCACAATTAAAGTCGAATATTGGGTAAATGCAAGGAGAATGCAGTATTTTAGGAAGGAGGGGGTCCACTGGGTACCAAATGAACGAGTGATCCGCAAAGTTTCAGTGAGGGGGAGGGGACTGGGGATGGGCGTGCCCTTCCTGACAAGAGTTTCCTCCCTCCCGATTTAGGGAAAATTTCACAAAATTGTGTGATTTGGTCACTCCTAAAACGTAAAAGGCAGACATTAGAATGGCTGCAACTGTGTCCGCTTTTTGGCAAATGCACTTAATGACCTTTGAATAAGCTTGTGTAATGATTAAAATACTTCAAATCAAGAAGGCCTATATCAAGTTATAAATGTTGCTCATGATATAAGATTGGCACATATTCGCGTGTTGACAGTTGCAAGCCTAATGGTGGACTTTCTCATTTTATTCCAAAAATATTTCTCGCTAGAAAAATGGAGTACTGTCCTGTTAAAGGTCACTGGGCAATGAGTGTATACAATGGCGAAGCGAACCGAAATTTTACATAAAGTTTTTTGATACGAAACCCATACTTTTGCTTTTTGTTAAAAAGGAAGTTTTGTAAGTATAGAGCACAGGGCTGATATGGCATTTATCTACTACTGCAGTAAGTTAAAGTGTTTTCCTAAGGACAGTTTTTATACATGCTCATTTCTTCTACTGAATCATGTATACAATGAAAACCAAACTAAATGATAAAAAGTGAATAAAAACAATAATGGTCAGCATAAGCAAATATATGCTAGAGAAATGACCTTTTGAAAGTGAAACTAGTAGCATATGTCTTCTTGTGTCTTTTTGTTTGATGGAAAGGAAAATACATGTTGATTTTCTGTTTGTGTACAAATCCATTTGGATCACAATGACATTTACAACCCTTTCACTGATTAAAGCTAAACGGTTTCCTATTTCTAGGAAATACTAAGTAGTCAAAAGTGTCGAAGATGAGTGACTGTCAAATGCTTGTCACAAACTGGAATCCGTTTTTTGTTTGTACCGAGTTTGTCACAAAAGTCAAACCATAGTGGTCATTATAAACTTAATCAGTCTATAGAGGTTGATAACCTAAACTATTAACTGTCTTCAAATTTTAAGATTTTGACCGTGCTAGCATGCAAGGCTTCTTTTTAGCACGGTCAAACTGGCCTTCTGAAGTACATTATACCTCAAATTCACCTGACGAGTATCAATTTGTCATTTTACACTATGGGATATCTAAAGCAGTGCATTATGTACACACGCCTGTGCTCGAGTATGGGTCTCTATGGTTAGTGGTGGAAGATAATCCGTGGTCATTGTAAACTACTTGTCTACGGTGGAAGACATAACACCACTAAAAGTTAAACTATATGACATATTTATTCTTCGTTGCTTTGGACACATGCAAAAAGACTTGGTTCTTATTTTCTATAGGGAGAGGAGATTTAAACGATGCAGCTGTTGAAAGTTACCTTTTTTCACTAAAAGTGAAAATAGTGGACAAAGGCTGCCTCCACTTATGCCCTTAACGAAACGATCTTTTGCTTAAAAAGAAAGTGTTTTGCTTTTTTGACAAACTACGTCTGAAATTTGCTGTTATAGAAGTTAAAACCTATTATTTTTTTTTCTACTTAAACGGAAATAGTGCTCCGACACTGACAAAAATAGATAATCGTTATTGACGCTTCCGTCTCACAAGAAAAAGCTTTTCCTTTTCCTTTTTCCACAACTGTTTAGCATTGCAAGGATATGGATGCTACTGCCAATTTTGGCTAAAGAAATGAATAGCTGTTAGTTTCTTTTTGTGATAAGATCAATTTGAAAACTGAAAGCCCACAGCCTTAACGATCTCTTGCCGGTATGGGGTACTTTTACACTGAGGTTAAGTCCTCAGATTTATACTTTTTTAGCTGTATCATTTTTGATGTTTTCACAAGTTAACCTCTGTCAATCTCAACTGACCTTTGATTCCCACTAAAATCGAATAACAGAAATAAAAAAGAACGTTTCTCAGCAGGGTCTGGGTCAACGCATTTGAATCCGGGGTATCTGTGTAAGAAACCGATCACTAATCCACTTCGTCTTCAAAAAACTCGTTATGGGTGTGTTACTTCTAATCATGAAGCACACACACTCCACGCTGAAGAGCTAACGTAACCAACTCATATTTTAATTCCCACCAAGTCATCTGACCAGCGTTATTTGTGTATCTATTACATTCAATATCAATAGCTTCGTTCAGATAAAACTGAAAAATAATGGCATTCTAACATTAACCAACGATACAATGTTGGTCATTTAATTCTTTCTAAACAGAGGAAAATACATTATAACCTTAAAACGTAATTTAAGTCCAGATTGAAATCATTATCTGCGTCTCGAGGATCTTGTGTGTAATTTTTCTTGACAGGTTAAATGCACACTCGCCACGACAGCTGTTCTGATTCTGTGTAATTCTGATTCCTCCTGAGGACCTACATTTTAGTTAACAATTTACTTAAGTAAAAACTGCAAAGGTTGTCACAAAGGTTAAAGGTAAGTGGTAACTATCCTTGTAACGTATAGCATTTCTAGAACAGTTTTGACACTCAAATTTCTTTTCTTTGCAAGAGTTTCGCCACTTGCTTTTCCTCTTTTATGTAGCCTTCATATCGGATTCATTAACTCTCTATCAAACTGTCAATGCTACTGGTAGGAATATCAAAAATTCCACTTGTCCTTTTGCTCCTTTCAAATAAACAAAAATGATTAATCAACAACAATGCGTTTAACATGTAATAAACAAACCCTTACAGATGTCAGCTAATTACACTACATGCTGAGTGGCTCCTTTACTTCAGTCAGCACTGTTAAAGAAGTTAGCGTTACTTCAAAGGGTTTCCTTAAAGAAATGTGTAACTCTGGGCAAATGCAACTCGACGAAACTGGTGTTGACCGACGTCTCAGCGTTGTTCGTCCTTCTATTAATTGACCATCTACACAACCAATCGTATATTTATATCGGTTTTCTATTGAGAGCTCTAAGAGCACTGCTGTTGTCATTTCCTTATGAAGCTTTCTCTGCTTGGTTTCCTACTGAAGGTAGTTAAGGAATGTATGACTGTGCCAGCTTGATGATTTGCAGATGACTTGATTTGAAAAAAAGGAGTGTATTTATGCTGCTTATGAACGTGGATAAGGAGATGGGTCAAATGCCCGATGGAGCGTCCAACTAATAAATCATTTTGATAATTGCCTTGAATAGAAACAATTAATCGGTCAGCGATATGTTGTTGTCTTTTAGCTTTCATAAAATGCAATTAGTATTGTATAATTCGTTGGGTCTGACTTAAACTTCCTATTGCGAATTGCAAAATTAGCTTGACTGATTTAGAAGCGCTCCTCTTAGGGCAATCAGAAACTTATCAGGTCGTTTTACATAAAAGCAACCATTTAGAATGCTCAGTCCTAAAATAACTTGGCCCCAAGTGTTGTATACCTTGGTGCTGAGGTACTTTCACATGAAATCACATAAGGTAATTTCTTTATTTGGCTATTTGAGTATAGGGGAGCTGAGTGCTATGCCATTTCCCACATCCGTCAGCTATTTAGGTTTCCGTTTCGGCAAAGCAGGGCCCATAACACCTCCCTGGATAAAGACACTTCAAAAGACAAAAACATGTAAACTTGAAAGGAAACTTGTCAAATTGGAAGAAAATCGTTTGTCATTTGATACGAACTTCCACTATGTGTAACTCATTGAAAATCGGTAGAGTTACTATGGTGCTGGTGTAATCTCTTTCTTTTACTTTCATGGAAAGTAAAAATAGTCATCACAGATGAATGACTTCCTTTCGCCAGACGCTATGCTAGGTAAACAGATTATTTTTTCCAACAATAAACGTGAGAATATTGTTGGCCTTACTCAGTGAATTGTGAGCAATGAAACTTCTCCACTTGAGACAAAGTGAGTGTTTAATTGTCGTACTGCACTTACTAGTGTTCATCACCGTAGCTTGCAGGGCCGCTGACTCGAATCCGTTTTTCGTCGGACTCGGAACTGGCCCGAAACGGGAGGTCCTAAAATCGGAATGGGTTCGGAATGATCTGTTGCTAAACTCTAAGCTGATTCTAGCCGGTTTCACAAAAATGAAATTATCATAATTACTGTAACTTGGCTATAATGTTACTAATACACAGCTCAACACAAGAATTCGGTCAATAGAATTACAGGTGAACGAGGGTATGAAATTGACTCCTGAAATTACCCATTTTCACTGAGTGAAATGTGTTTGTACGAGATACATTATTGTCAAACGAGCGGACTTAGGATTGGCCCAGTATTGGGGTTCTGGAGCAGACATTGGCTTGGAATCGGAGGATACTGAACTCGATATTTGCCCGTAATGGTGGCCACTGGAATCGGAGTTAGCCCGGAATCGAAATAGGTGGAGTCAGATTCAATCCTGATAGTTTAAACATGTGCTAATTACAACATGCTACATTGACCATGAAATATAAAGGTCAAACTCTCGGGGAGCAAATACTACATTGATTCATTCCTTCCCCTATAATCACTTACCGCAATTACAGCTGCCATAGATATACGGAGGTAGATTTTTTATTTGTTTTCAGTTCCCCGTACAATGCATTAAAAACTGGATCACCTATGCCTCAAAATCCGTTAAGCTCCTGTTGTTTTTCTGATTATCATTTATCAAGTTTCGCATCAAGACAGTTCATTTGTGTTAGTCGTTATGAAAATGTCTAACTCTGAACGGTAAAGAATAAAATTCTCTTCGAATATTATTTACAGTGACCACTCTTTAATCGAGTGGAAATCAACAAGTTAAATTCCACTTTTCCTGAAAGAGTAATTAACCCTAAAGGAGGGAAATATGCCACTTTCTGGAAGGCGGAATGTCACTAAAAACAGAGAGTGATCACTGCTCTCAATCTTTTTCGTAGATTTTTACTCTTGCACTCAGTAAGTTGTACCGGCCATCAAAGTCATTACAATATAAACGCTGGTTGAAAAGTCGTAAATTTTGGAAATGATATCTCCCCACCAGTTGTTCTGACTCCATTAAATGCATCGCACGCAGGATTTTTTTTTGTCTTGTTTAACATGATTTACTGTACATGTATGTCCAACGTAACAGCATAGCTACAGCTCACAAAACGCTACACAAAATATTATCAGCTCTGCAAAGTAGAGATACGATGTGACATTAAGTTGTATACATCCTTTAAAATGGAGGATTGAAGCCAGCACCAAACTATCGCAAGCTAAAAGGAAAGTGGTTCTTCATGGAGCAAAAGCGTTTGACTGTCATAAAGTAAGCTGCCCCAGGTATGAAAGCAGAAAGTGAAGGCCATACTGTACAGGAAGTCAGCGGTGAAGCTTGGGTGAGTAATATGTTACGCATAGAGCTGTATCGTTTCGAGAGTCTCAGATGAGCATATATATATATATATATATATAACATTCTAAAAATCATACAACAATCCCAGATCCTGTACCAACTCCATCCCATACTCACAACTTTTGAGAGCAAGAAGGATTTGTTCAGAAGATTCTGATTTTTCCACAGCGTCCCAAAACATAGTATCCTTCTGTGAGAAACGTCAGTATCCCACTAAAATCCTCTCTGAAGCTCTACATAGAATTCAAGGCATCAACAGAGCGGAGGCGTTGTTTAAAAAGACCAACACGTCTACCAATCTACTCATTCCTCTAGTAATTTCTTATCATACGTCAATACGCCCCATCACACGTGCCTTATACAAGAATGTACTGTTAGGCAAGACCCCTTCACCCGTGATCTTTTCCCCGGACCTCCCATAACGGCCTTCAGAGGTAAAAAGAATATTGCCAATCATTTAGTTCGGGCTTCCCATCCACAACAGCCCACAGAAAATACCCCAGGAACATTACCCTGTAATCGCAGTGGATGCAACATCTGCCCAGTAGTTGGCAAAGACACCCTCATCAACATTTTGAGTCCCAACGGTAACATATTTACTGTTAACCAACATTTTACCTGTGCTTCTACTAATGTGGTTTACATTTTACTTGGCGGACGTTGTAACTGTCTGTATGTAGGAGAGACCAAACGTCGCCTCGCTGACCGAGTAACTGAACACCTCAGGTCCATCAAACAAAACCTTCAAGGTTATCCGGTAGCTACACATTTCAATTCCCCATCACTGTGTTCGATAACGGACTTAGCAGTTACGGCAGCCTTAATGTGCAGAGGTTCCGACCGTGACCGTCTGACTGCCGAATACCGGCTCATCATGAAGCTCGGAACCCTCTCCCCACACGTTCTTATCGTTAGGATCAAACTTTCTTTAACTTGCCCTTTTGAGATAACTTTTACCAGTTTCACTCAGCCCTCATTTCACTGTTTTCCCCCAGTGTCATTTTCATTTTATTCAAACGATCTGTTCTTGTCATTTTCTAAGTTTTACAACCGTTCTGTTCATGCCGTTTTTCAGTGCTTGCTTTCTCTGCTTATATTTCAGTGTTGTTCAGTTGCAATTTTGCCACCCGGTGAAGAGTTTAAACTTGAAACGTCGTGGAATTTTCCCCAAACTTTTAGCACATATTACTACCTCTATATCGACCTACACATTTCTATAGTGCTACACAGCATTTCGACCCTATTTATATATATATATATGTATATATATATATATATATATATAAGGAAAAAAAAAACACAAGAGTGACGCCTTCATCCAGTTTACAACATTCAAGCAATATATTCCGAGCTATATATATATATATATATATATAATTGGTCCTTATTGTGAAGATATAGCATCACACCTGTTTGCTACAAGTTTATTTTTGGCAGAAGATGTGATAACTTCAGTTTCTAGTATCTTGAGAACCGAATATGGGAATTGAATGAAAATTTCACCAAAATGATAAGAATCAGTTTCTCCGTATTATATCAAAAGCAAAGTTGGGTTTGGACTATTCATGTAAAGGAGTGCTTATCTATACAAATATTATTAAAAAGATACACCGAAGCCAGTTCAGACGCTAATCCATTTGAACACACAACAAATTTTCAGCAACGTCGTTGCCCTTGTTAAGTTTAACCGCACTACAGTCTGCTACATAAAGTATTATGAAGGCAGTGTAACAGAGGACGTTTTAAAAATTTTCCAACTTGGAGGACGACGCATTAACAAAGGAACCACCGGTGCATACAAAGAGTAACCCCCCAACACACACACATACGCACAAGCATTTTATCCCCTCAATGGCCTCTAAGATCTTGTCTTTTGCTATTGGCATTTCAAATCCTGCCATTCATCCTTTTGGTTCAATTCTGGTCTCTCTCTCTCTCTATTCTAATATGTTCAGCATCACTGACTTGGCGCAACATGGCATCGTTTTTTTAATCTTTGAATAATTTATACTTGAACATTGTGATGGTGTCCTCCATGGCTTTTAACCATGTGCAGGTAGATTACTGACCTTGTAAATCGTTTTGAATATATATTTAATGCTCATTAAACCTTTCACCTATACTTCTATAAGATTCGCCAATGTACATTCACTGGGGCTTGTCATCACACACTTTACAAAATACTTTATACACAACATTACGAACTTTACAATCGATATTACTTTCATTATTACTACACAAAGCGCAACTACTTTCCCCACACTTCTCTCTCCCAAAGGGCTTGGACTTCACCATTACCTGTTTGACCACTTATTTCAACCACTCTTATCCTAAGGTTGCATATCATTAGGACTTCCCTAATATCTTTTGCCATGCAACTCCAAGGGGTAACATCGACAAACATAACTATTTCATCCCCTCCTCGGCCTCACCAAGTTTTCCCTTTCATTCGTTTGTTTCTTTTCCTTTTTCTCCTATTCCAATTCTTTGCCTGTACATTGGTTATTTCCCCTTCACTATCTCCCTATACTTCTTCCTTGCCCTAACATACACTTCCTTTCTTTCATAACTACTATACCCACTACTTTGCATTCTATCAAGGTAAACCTGTATGTGACTTTGTTTTTCCTTCCCATCTTACATCAGCCGTGAAGTTACAACTGCTTATCTGTATGCTTTTTTGTTCTATCAATGATGTCGAAATAGAGTGGCACTGCACAGGATATAGCCCTACTTTCCAGGTGTGAATGACGAGTAGCAATAATTTGTATTCTTTTTGCTTTTATCACCATTTTTATTAGCCAGAGCGATTTCGTCTTTTCGTACTGTACTATTTCTGTGATATAATTGAGACATATAGCAAACTGTCCTCTTATAGTTGTAGCTTACAAAAAGTGAAATCAATGATCGAGGCTGAATACAAGCTTCTAATACAAAAGTTAAATAACAAGAATGCCAACCAATAAAATTTGCTTAGTGTAGTGTACTTTAAAAATTACAGTTTCAAAAACACATTTTAATGAGGAAACGGTTCAATGATTTTCTGTAGGTTGCTTGAAAACGTCCAATTAATTGCAGCCATTCTACTCTTCTCACGGATATTAAAATCTTTTTCAAAAGTGATTAAAAAGCCCACCTCTGTAGGTAACAACCTACTTATATCCCGAGCTTAGTTAAATATATCCATTAGAATATTCAGAAGGTAAAAATAATAAAGTAAAAGTAATCTAGGGGCTATACTTATGTTGCCTTAAATATTGTTTTAGTGATTACACATCATTCTCGTCCATCAATGTGAAAACTGCTTGAAAAATTAAAGTGACTTTCACAGTTTGAGTGCGGTCACTGTCAGTTAACTTGAAGTTCTGAGGCGAAAGTAGAGAGATATGTGTCCTTGCAGTATTACCTGGTATGCCTGTTGATGAATGCATGGTCCTATGTTTGATATTGTTCGTAAAGGCCACATTAACGTTGATGCTCAAACTTGTAAAGTCATGTTGGAATGTGTTGTGTTTACTAAGAGACATTACTTTTTCAGTGGCCTCACACTTGTTTTTACGATGTTACATAATTGCAAAGTTTATAAAGTTTATACATAGATAAGAAAAGTAGTATAAAAAATCATCTCACGTTATATTTCATTTCACGTGAACTTCATTGTTTTGGCCACAATATGAAATTAGCGGCATTTTGCGTTTCCGTCAAGTAATTAAAAGGGTCTCCAGCGCTTAAATATATGCCCCCAAAAAACTTACAAGTTTCCAGGGACTATATCTCCACAACCCTACCTCCTAGAGACTTGGTTGTAGTATCAAAAGAAAGCCCT
>WURT03051761.1:0-33095 GCA_009936505.3 Holothuria glaberrima
GTTGTTATTAGAGTGCAATGTGGCGTTATTGAAATTATCTCCCTACTTCGGATCTTTCTAATATATATATATATGTATATATATATATACATATATATAATATATATGTATATATATATACATATACATATATATACATATATATAATATATATGTATATATATAAGGCATTTGTTCCAGTGATATTTCAACCTGCAAGCAGCTACACTGAGTAAAGTTTGTTACAAAATATAAAAACTTGTCGTGTGCATATAAACCATATGCCGTTGAGTTTGTGTCAGGACTGCCTTGCACGTCTGCCTCTATGATAAATATGTTTACAAAATAAATTCAATGCATTTGCTTACATTTTACTTTTATCGGGTTAGGACTCTTATATCAAGTATGACAATAATATAAACTGAAAGTGGAATACCTTGGGATTTATTCAGTATTGTTACAATGCACTTAGTTTTACTGGTCGCCAATTCACAACAGACAACGGTAATTGCAAGGAACGCCTAGCATTACATGTTTGTTCGTCATGAGAAGATGTGCATACTTTTTGAACAGCCGACAAAAAAAGAAATGCTGCAACAGCTTTATTCCATTCAGATGCTGTATTACCATCGTTTCTTCTGCGTACTTTGTCGCCGCTACATTTATTTAAACGTACACTAACCGGACTGTTTTACAATAGTTTTACGCACCATCCATTCAGGCCGTAGCCAGACAAGATACTAGGGAGGGATATCTTCCAGAATATCAAAGTATTTTAAAGGGAACGAGGTTAACCTAAATACAATAAGGCAATGATAATATTTTATTTGAGGGGACGAAACTTTTTAGAGGGCACGCCCCCTCCTCCTCGGCTACGTGTTTGCTACTATTTGCGAGCTTCTATTAGAACAGCCAGCTATTCAGACAGGTAAACCTTAGATATATTTGGGTAGAATTTTAAGAAACCTTTTACAGCACACTTTTGATTGATCGTAACAAAAGTTAGTTGAATGTATGATGAAATGTTTAGATGTTATCGCAAGACAAAATGTTTCTAATTATGGGAAACCTTCACAGGTTGCCACTGGTTTGACCTCTCAATTGTTATTCGGTGTTCGAACTGTTTAACTGGGACAAAGGATGTTTCAGATCGCTTGTGTTTCAGCAATGGACGATATCTTAAGTTCAAGGTTTATTTTGTTTTGCTGGCAGTGGGTATTGTAATGCATTGCAATACCAAAAATGATGTTTGTTCATTACCCCCAGGCTCGAACAAAGGTGATATGGGATAAACTTTTGTGAGTCATTCTGAAATTTCTCTACTGTTCTACACAGGTGATGGTTTGTCAACGAGGCTAAATGAGCCATGGGGAGGTTGGTTGTACGTTTCGTAGTTGCAATAACCAGTCGCAACCAAACTTTAGTCATCAATGTGTGAAGGTTATCTCCATCTCTTAAAAGGTCAAAGGTCAATTGCTAAGGTCAAAAGATCACATAAAATTTATTTGCAATCTAAGTTGTCATACTACAGTAAGCATATACCCATTTGTAAATAAGGTCAAAGAAAACAGCCATGGGAATAAGTCACATATGGTCACGCAAAATAACCCGAAAACACGGAGGATCTGTATGGGCACGTGACCCTATTTTCTTTCTCCATCAGCGAATTTAAAGTTGAAAGTGCGCCAGTTCGTTACTGTGCCCAAAATCTTTCTTCTTTGAGACCCTCACATTCCCCACTGCCACTGTTAAATTTGTTTGACAGGCTTGATCCTGGAGAGAATGGGTTATAGGGGATGCCTGAAAGGGTACCCAAAATCTGAATTTATGAAAACATATGTCCTGCGTGCTACGTTATAATATGTGTATACCATTTATCTGGCATGTTCCTGGCTGGCCTGTACTATCTTTAAAGAAAAAATATCACCTGTTACCTAACATGAATCCTCTCAGTATCTTCCAGGAAGAGAACTTAGAGTTATTAAGAGACAGCGGCTGACTGACAGGAAGATATAAGCTCTTGTCAGAAGAGGCCAAATCCCTTTATCATGCTGTCCATTTGTCCTGAAGGAACTGATGTAACTTGTCAAAGACTTCATTTATTTTACAGAGAAATTTCAAATTATTTAATTTCCGAATGACATCCTGCATGTTCCCTGTATCAGTGTGACGTCTACCATAGTAATTACAGAAGTGCACATTAGTGCTCGAACTCCTGCCTGGCAATCCAGTCCCATTTTAGAAGCTTTCCTGATGAATCAATCTGGGACTTGAGTTGTAGGCTCGAACTTTATGCTAAAAGAATTGCATCTGGATTACAACTGAAGACGTACCTTTTGGTCCAGAATATATAACAAGACTCGAGGAAGGCTTAAATGCATACCTTCCTTAAAGTCTGCAGTCAAACAGTTTCTTGTAGCCTTCCTGTAGTTGCTTAAGTCAAAGCCAACGTGTTTCCTCATCGGCGTCTCTTATAATTCAATACTTATTTCAACCCGGACAGTATGTCTTAAACGTTCAGTAATCTAAGACAATTTAGAGAATCCTCCTCCTAGCATTGCTTACATATAATAACAGGAAATTATGGCTCAACGAGACTTAATAAACCCTCTAATGACTCATGACTTGCAAGGTCTGATGACGGGGGCAGCAGACTTCATAAAAGTTTTCATGATAACGGTGTAAAACTAATTAGTATATGCTAGTCTACGCCAAACATTTCTTTGCTCCAAATTAGCCCATGCCCTGCCAGCACACTTTTTCATTCCAGCATTAAATCATATGGTTTTAGTTAACATTAAATTCTTATGTACATTCAGAGTCAAAATTCTTTTATAAAGTTCGTGCCTTTATAGAAATTTTTGAACAAATGGAATATCTTACATAGTTCTTTTCCTGTCGTAATTAAGGAGCAGTGCACCGTTTTTGATTGATGCAACACTTGTAAAGGAAATTCCGGCAGATGTTGTGAACGAATTTACTATATGAACGAGAAACTTGTCTTCTCTTTTCCAGTTTTCTCAGTCTCTGTGTCACGTTTCGGGTGGATGATTCATAGTCTACTTGTGCTAAAATTTGCTTTTCCTACAATGTTTGCAGACAGAATTGATTTATCTCCCGTCCAGGTTAATTGTTTTACGTCTGCAAATGTGGAGAGATAATGATATATGTTATATAAAGTAATGCATTAACATTTTCAAATCAGCTAATTATGTACTCTGTTACCTTTGTTTATGTACACCGACAGCCGTGCAAATATTCCACTCAAAGACCGTCACAGTGCATTTAATATCAAAGTTTGTTATTATTTAAATTAAAATATTGACTTATAAAGCGAGTACTGACTGAATATGGCAAATAATGAGAATGTGGTACGTAGCAATCGCAGACCTTTGAAAATGTAAAGCTTGTGATAAGCTTGTGTGGAAAAGGGCTAATGCATTAACGAAATATTTATTCTAAACTCAGGGTGCGACAAAATTTAAAAGGGGACGACGTCCCACCCACTCCTTCGCTGCGGGCCTGAGTAGCGCAACAAGCCATGCCAGCACGGCGGCATCATCCCCCCCCCCAAATTATTATTTTGACTTTTCCTCGCTTGTTCCCCATTTCTAAAATTGGCTTTGGTGGGCCAAAAATATTGAAACGAAATTTCCAAAAATACATTTTAGACTCAGTTACCTCCGTTCGTGTTTAACGTTTATCTTAATCAGAGCTAGCAACTTGAATGGAAAACACGGACGAACGTTTTTGATCGAATGCAAAATATTTCACGATAATGATTTTGTTTTTCTGTCCTTCATCAACCGGCTTAAAGGCTTCCTCGTCTGATGAGGACAATACATTGAATGTACCCAACTTTTAGTAACCAGCTAATTGCGGTGAGTCTGGCTAGCTCGGTATGGACATATGGTTGTTTGAAATGTAGTTTACTACTAAACACGAGAAATTGGTCTTCCACAAATATCAGCTCATTTACTGCTCATCTGCATTACCATAAATGTTGAAAACTGGGCAGTTATAACCCAAGCCATTATTACATTACGTAGCTCGGACGTACAAAGAAAATGATAAAAGTTCGAGAAAGATGCCACCCAATCCATGACATGATATCATTCTGATATGAAGTCACGAAACTATAAACCCTAACCTTATTTCATGTCTTCTCCTATTACCCTAAACTTGTGACATGATATCATGCATGATATGCATGTCTCAAGACAAGAATGTAACACATTACAAAACAAAATGTGAGGATTTGGTGAAAATGCATGCAACTCTTTGTATCTTACCAAAGTGCATGAGAAGAGAAGTCGAAGGTTTCATCTTAAACTTGTGGCTACTACAGTATAAAATTTACAGCCGCACGGTGATTTACGTTAGGTAGCAAAGAGATGGTAAAGTGCCTGTACTACCCTGGAAAACCAACAAGTCCATGCCGTAAAAATACCAAGGCCACCGTTGGGCTCAAGTTTACAGCTTTCGTTTCCCATGATGTGGTTAAAAGCATGATATCAGCATTATTTATTTCCTGTTCACCTATGGTTTCAATATTGGCATAAACTATTGTCTAATGTTGTTAAAGTAGGGAAAATATTAGGTCTTAAGTAAGTTGTCGTCATGCACTAGGTCATTATGGCTCACACTTATCTATGTAAACATAACGTCGAATAGTTAATTGGTATCTTTCATATCAAATTTGTCTAACGAGTGATATGGGAACCAGAACGAACACATGGTCTTTCGCATGTTTGGAAATATAAAAACTAGTTCAGGCATTTTTTTTACGAGAGTAACCACAAGAGAACGATCATTGAATGGTTTCATTTGAACTTCCCTGCATGTGGAAGGGATTATTAAAAATTCTGTTTCCTTATCAGGCGCGTATCCAGACTGAGGATTGTCTAGCTTGATTCTCCTCCCCTCCCTCTCTCTTTTTTCAGGAAATACAAATGAACAGTATAATTTTAACTTCTCCCAAGAACTCGCCCACGCCCCATCAAGGCTCCGTTGATTTGACGTCACACTGAATTAGCCCCCCCCCTTTTTTTGGTAGAATCCTGGATCCGCACTAGCTTATTGGATAGCGCTGTTGAAATTCTTAAGATGTGTAAGACCACATACAAACGTGTCTTTGTTTGAGGAAGGGTACTAGTTTATCATTTTTAAGAAATTTGGGCCAGATTTTGTGGGAAAAAGTTGACATGAGTATTTCCATTTTGGAAATTTCTTAGATTTCAAAAAAAAAAATGTATTTGTTCATCGAATCGCTGTCTCATTATCCAAAGAAAATCTGAGCAAAATCGAATCAGGGCGGTAAAACGCGCAACGGACGAGTTGCCCAACTTCCAAGCAAACAGCATGCTAATCAGTGAGTAATGGCCCTTTACTGTTAGCTGGTCAATCATTGGAATAAACAAACTAACGCACATAGAACGAAAATTTTCACCATCATTTAGAGAATGATCGATCAACATATCATACAAATGGGTTTGGGGAATAAGTAACTTTTCAAAGGCGTGTAGGCATGACTTTAAAAAGCTTGTGAAGTTCGAAGAGTGATGACCCTGCACCAGGATGTCTGCAAGGGGTCCCAGTCAAAGGCCCAAGTTCCAACACATTCACGAGGATAGCAAAACTCTGGGGCTTGGAAAGGGAGTGAGTTGATGAACCCATCAAATCCACATGCAAGGCCAAACCCCTGCTTTTAAATAACGACAGTGGCTCAGATTTAGACGGGAAAGTTTCAGATAGGCAATTCAAGGTTCTGTGAGGGACATGGCTTTTGCATAGGGTAAAGGAGCCCCTTTTGGAAAATTATGGACACGAGTCCTCAATATTCCCTTTGCTACCTGTCTGGTTAAGGATATTTGCTTAAATCCTACTTCTCACCACATCGGGTTTGATCTACGAAAAAGCTATTAAAATTTCATTGAATTCTTATAATCTCTATTAAAATCCGTTGTACAGGATTACGACTTCGCTATTCTGTTTACGACGGAATCTGCTTAAGTGTTTGAACTGTCCATGTCGACTTGTTTTCGTTAAGTTCGATAATCGATAAGGCGTCGCCATTGGTGAGTTGGAATCTTATATTAGATTGACAGGACGGTAAAGCCAAGCCTTAGGAGCTTTTGTTCTATTATTATACTTAATTCCCCGTCTCTGGTTTAAAACTGTGGTTGAAGGAAATATTACTCGACAAAACATGCAGCCTCAAACTCACGAAGAACAAAATCAATTGGGAAGAGTTAGTTTCATTACGATTATCGATTGTTCCGTCCTCGACGATTGCAAGATACGTCCTAGAACTGAGACTTAAGTGACATCTTTGATCGGGAGATGTAGTTTTACTGTTTGCAAACAATTCCGTTTCATTTCTCTGTTATGTCTGAGGTTTGAATTACGATCTATTTATTTCATACATTTTAGGAATTACTTTAATTACCCTATAAATAGTTTTCTCGGATAGCTTGACGGTATGACGTGTTAGAAAACACAAAATACTCAAGACGCCACTGAGATTGTCTATAACTTACTGACGCTACAACTGTTGTACTGGAGAACTAGGAAAGAGATATCTTGACTGTGCAAATCACACAAATGTTTGCTCTACAACGGCGCCACCAGATTTTCAAAACTGGGGAGGGGGCAAGCAGAAAATAGGGGCAAAATTCGTTCTTGAGCATTGCTCCTGTATTCTGTATGTAAAGGAGGCTGGAGGCGACTGAGGAAAATGGAGAACAAAGGCCTTGACTGGGGATTCCTCCATGCCCCTGGTAGTGGCCCTCGATATTGCTGTATTATATTGTTGTGAATAAAGCCCTTATACTACTTAAAAGTTTGATTCTCTGGCTTCATATCATAAAGCAGAAGAAGACACCCGTTATTCTGAAAAAAATTTAGCCAATCGATCTGATTATGTATGCCATGCATATTTTGTTACCGTCACATTCGTTATTATTTTGACGTTTCCTATTTATTACCTGTATTAATAGACTAGGCTACTACGGATCTTGGGTGTAAGTTTTATCCACAGCGCCATGAACTCTGTCGGTCTGCCTGCCTGCCTGCCTGTCCGTCTGTCTGTCTATCTGTTTATGTCTTTTTGTCTGTTTAATTGTCTGTCGTTTTGCCTGTCTATCTGCCTGCACATTTGTCTGTCCGTCTGACCTGTCTACGCCGACTGATTTACTATGTATTGCCTTAGTCCCTTTCTTTCTAGTCTGTCAGTAACACTACTGAAATAATAGAAACACCTAGTTTATCACTGATTACTCCTCCCCTACTTCGGACAAAGTCAAGTTCATGGTTGAGATGAGTACGCCAGGACAACAGCATGGAATATGAGACAAAAAGGGTCGGGGAATGACCCCATTTTTAATAATTTACTGTGTGAAAAATCAAAGTCAATGGGCAATGCTAAAGATTTTGGAGACATGTCCTCCTGCCCCTGGGATCGCCGCCCATGATTGTAAGTACAAATGGAAGCAGTGACTGATTTTATATTTATCGTGATAAATTTTGCTCTTTCATATCATTCACTTCATTGGTGGAGTTATATTTTGGCCATTTTAGCTCTGTGTGTGTGAAGGTGTGTGTGTTTTTTTTTGTCTCATAATGAAGTCAAATTAACTTTAGGATGGTGGGCATGTTCTCCTGTAGTTGGGTTATCAGAGGCTTTAAGGTTTGTGCCTCCTTTAAATTTCGAACAGATAGGTTACCTACTCGAAGGCACCTTCAAACTCTTTTAAGCTACCAGTACCGTATAGCTTGGTAAGGGAACTATTCGTAATGATAACATCCCCATAATCCAAGGTTAGGGTCTAAGTTTTAATTCAGACGTCATGACCCTGTTCGAGAACCATGGTCCTATTGCAAAGTACTCCTTGGGCTAACCTGAATAACAATGACGTCTTTTTGTTTCTTTTCAGGAGCCAAGGAATACACCCCATTAAAGGATCAAACTGAGGAAGCTGCTCCTTCAACAAATCCATTCCTAGTTCGAGGACACGATTTTAAACCTCACACTTTCAAGCAACCAACATTTTGCTCATTGTGTGACAAATTCATATGGTGAGCTTTAATTGAGCTACTCAGATTTTCTCTCAAAACCTCTCTGAATGAAGGTAAACAGGAGATAACAGGAACTTGCATTTTATAGAAGAATAAGCGTATTTGAATAAAGTTCTCGAGGCATAGAGTAACTCGAGTCAATTTCACGATTGATAAAACTAATACCATCCATGGGAGTACGTGAAATTTTCTGGGGTGCTTAGGGATATCGCCCAAGAAAAATCTTCATTACCTGATAAAACAGTATTCTTAACTGAGAGAACAATTATTTTGGAAATAATTAAAAATGTATGCTATTGTTTAGCATCCTTTTTGCAGGCAAACTTTCTTCGAGATAAGTCTCCTTTATTGAAGTGCAGTTTTTCCCCATGTGCGAAACCTGTAGATTCTCAGTGGATTTGTTGTTTCTGTGGTGCTACTCTTAGGAAGCAACAGAAAACATCGGTAACAAGCTGCGGTAAATACTATACTGCAGTCTTGTAATTATAAATACGTTCAACTAGTTTATTTTGGGCTCTAAATATAACCTAAGTATATGATATGTTCACGATGGTGATGTTCATGAAAAAGTTTACAATGGTCTTAGTTTTTTTTTTCATTGTGTATATATATGTGGGTGTGTGCGTGGTAAGTTAATCACAGTGATGCAGACAGAGCATAGCTGAGGGTACCACAGAAAATTTCAAGCATAAAATGAGGACAACGAAGCAAACTACGCAAAAAATTGGATCAGCTGCAAATTAACTCCACTTAACCTTAAGATGCGTTCACACCAAAATCGAAATCTGTTGCGTTTTGCCAGGCGTGAATCGCAAAGCAAATGGCTTGTACGTATTTCTATGGACTCGTCCACACCAAAATCGCGTTGCGAAGAGCGTTTTGCGGGAAACGCGGCGTCCCCCGCATCGATCGATCTCTGACTGATTCAAAGCGGGAATCGTGCGATTTTTGTTCGGAAAACAGTGGTATCTCGTCGTACAATAGGGTTCTTGGCACATAAGGGTTTGAATTTTTCATTGTTGTGCTGTGCAGACTGCAGAGCACGATGCCTGAGAAGGACGTTGGAGAGTGTTTGAGAGTCGAAGCTGAACGAAAGTTCCGATTTTTTGTGACAAAATTAGTTCTAATTAGGAACGCAATGGTTTTTAGGCATTACATAATACATATAAAGTGAAATAGCCTTGATTTGTAAAGTTTGGCTAGTGCAAAGTAGTACCTCTATCCCTACACTGTATGATTTGTATGTTTTTGCAGGGTAGCTTTTTTGGAAGGAATCAAATAATTTTCATTTATTCAGGACGAAATGTGTCGCACCCTAAAGTTTCCGTCCAAAGGCTAGAATTCAATGACGTTGTTGGGTACGGATCTAGAGGGAAATGCGTGGGCCAAGGGTAGAAGCTTGAAGAAGCTATATGGTATTCACAAAACTGCGAGCATTAGAATGAACTATTTCATTACCTTAAAATGGCACTGAAAAGTTAAATAGGTCTATGCAACAAACAACCCCCCACAACCACCATTCCCCCCCCCCTTTTACAAATGCCAACTTTGAATTTTTGATGTTAGATCGAGCTTCTTGGACGTATAAAATTGGGGTTATTTCATTAAACTTTGACATAAATATTGTACTTAATAAGTTGTTTAATGAGAAGAGAGGCGTATACAGTAACAATTATCTTAGTAGCCTACTATCGAAGATTGTGTCACGCTGGTGCGCGACAAAAAAATCACACTTTAAAAACTGCTTAAGATGGTATCTCATTTTTCATTACAAATAGTATCCATATCGTCTCTTTCCCTTCCCATTTCACTAAACAGTTGTTGATTTGTGAATTTTTTTTCCTAGAACATACTTTACATTCCCTTTTTTAATTATTTATATATTTTGGGCCCGTGCATGTGCAAAAAGAGCCAGCAAATGTCCCACATCGTCTTCGGCGAAGGCTATTTTACAAGTGGCTATCAAGAGCCCGCTGCGGGAACCGTCGTGTTTTCCCGCTGGAGGGTGAACCCTCTGTTATGCGGGAAACGCCTCTTTTCCCGCGGGGGAACTGCGCGTTTTTGGTGTGAACGCACCTTTAAACGGGGACAGACATTTGCCTCCTCCTCCATCCACTGACACACAGTTAAAACTTAGGCTACGTTCGTTCATCACCTGCATAATAGGCCACATGTCTCTCTCCTTTTTTTTTTCAATAGTGGGCATGAGAAAACTTGCTGCAGTTTCACCCCAGTGGCTGGCTGTTGTCAGTCTATGGGCTATTATAATCATGAAGGATTACTCTTTAGACAGTTAAATTGCTCCGTAAATTTGAGGGAGAATTATTAAAACCAGCCAGCAAGAAATACACTCAACAAATTGAAAACATACTTCAGACTTTGTCTGCCAGCGAATAATGTCAGGCAAACAAATTTATAGAAAATTTGACGATTTATTGATTGAAATCTAATAATCGTCTCCAGTGGTTTAGCAGGAGTATTGAATGCATATGTGACCCATTAAAAGGTTCCTTAAATTCTACCATAGTTCCTAGTTGTTCTGTAAATTGGGATATAATAACACGTTTAGAGTAACAGCTCCCGGCGTAATAAAACAGAATTCGCAGCTTTTTTCTCTGAATAGGCCTGTCTAGTTTAGGGTTTTTCAATCGTAGGCATTTGCATAAGAATGCGGACAGTATTTGACCTCGTAGAAAGTATCGTATATATATTAAAGGAAAGCGTAAAAGATGCATTCATGACAAGCTTAAACTAAAAAATTAAATTGAAAAATTGGCGAAATGTTTTTCTTTTTTCTGACAAATTATTGCTCTTGATATTTTGTTGGTTTTAGGGCGAATGTACAAACAGCAAACTGTAACTTTGAGACTAAATAGGGCTTTTAGACAGATGGACAGACGGTGAAATGTATTTTAAGGCAACAAATGTAACATACCTTCCTACTTAAAACATTTTGAACTAAGAAAAAGTAATTTTTAATCTCTCGTCGCTTTTAATAAAGAATACTTTCAGGATATTAAATTATTTATTAAAGAGAGTTACAGGTGATTTTCTGTATTTACGTAAAAATTAGATCATCGAAAAATAAAAAAGGAGGAGATAAGGTATTTTAGGAGTTAAATTGATGAGTCGCACCGCTGATGTAATCAGGGATTCCTTTCGTGGATACTTTCTAGTTCAGAAGGAAGTGTGACGGACCGATGATCGCGTTTACCGACTAGTACTCATTTTACGATCGTAGCCTGCATTGTTGTCGATTTTTTTCTCAATACTGGAGGGGACATTATCCCATTTACGGATTATTTACTGTGTGAAAAATCAAAGTCAGTGGGCGATTTCTCAAATATTGGGGATATGCCCCCCGTCCCCCGGGATCGCCGCCCATGATCGAAGGGATGAGTCGGATTAAGCTAAATGTTGAAAGGTTCAAATATTTTAATCTTCTTCAGGAATTTCTGCAACCAACAACGCACCGGCCTCCAGTCCTCACCTCTCGAAAGTATATCTGTAGTCTTAAGAGGTTCACTTCTTTGAGCCAGAGAGTCACTAACACAAAATTTTCCCAATCATATTCTACTTCTGAATAGCCAACTTCAAAAGCTTTGGCGTCCCTTTGAAAACATTATTACATCAATAAACAGTTGCAAACAACTCTGTCTGCCATGTTAAGTGTTACTTGATCGACTAAAGCTGTATTCACGACTGAAACACACGCCTCGCTTCCTTTCAAAAACATACGAGGATCAAAATTAATTTCACGAACGAACTCCAACATATGCCACGGGGATCCCCTCACCCCATGAAAATATAAATGCTTCATTTTATGTTTTTCGGCGATAAAATGCCAATGAATTTTACTTTTAACCCAAACAGAGCAAAATTTAACTTTATTAGTAATTCTTTGATTGACAATTGACCCGCTGTTTGATTAAATTTCATTTGACACTCCATGTGCATAGCTTTAATCAATTTGTCTTTCAACCGTTTCCCTTCTTTCTATTCTTGTCGACAGGGGTGCGTTGAAGCAAGGGTACAGCTGTAAAGGTTGGTACACGATATTGTATATTTCTTCATGATTTTTGAGAGAAAGCTATCCAAAAACCATCATTACATTTTTGCATTTTTATTTAATAGAGATAAAAATAATCTATAAAAAATTATGGAAAGGGAAATAATTTAATAACTTGACTAGGAATATTCAAATCAGATCCTAAAAATCAAATATTGCTGCCATATTTTGTTTTTGAATTTTGACGTTAACAGAACGTTTATCAATCCATCAAAACTGTAAGCGTATATATCTAAATCGGTGGTTTCATTTCAATTAAACAAAATGAAATCTGTTTTGAAGTTATTGTGTTCTTTAGCAAGAGAAATGTAACCTTCGTAATTCTAACGAGGGCGAAATTGCCTTGGGGGGGGGGGGCTATACCATCCGTTATGGGATCCATGGGTCGAAATTCACTCAGCATTATGATTAAAAGAATTATACACACATGGCATTGGATATGAGCTACAGAAAGCAAACAAACACAAATCTCAAGTTTGAAGAGAAGGCCAGGCTCCGACCGATTTGGAGAGGGAATAATAGGAAATGGTGGTGAGGGGGGAACTGTAAAGCTGCAGGTTGCAAAGCTGTGAAAGTAACCTTTAGAAGATCTCATAATGGCCTGTAGACAACATAAATCAGCAGGACTTGACTAAGCTATTAGTGCTATTGCCAGTAATGCGATGCCAATTAAGTAATGCCTCATCAAAACTTAAATTATCGTGCAAGTTTCGTGAATTGATTATACCTGACAAAAATAATTATTTTGACCCACCCATGAAAGGAACTTCTGTCAGGTAAGCATGTAACTATACCAAACATTTGTCTAGTAAACATTATATCTCATTACAGCTCTTTCAGCTCTTACAATATCTTCATCAAACTTTCCAATGCTCATCCCGCCACCAAATTTTCATAACTCGGAATGGTATTAAAGTGGACCCAAGGTTTAGAATTAAAAGAATATATATATATATATATATGTATATATATATGTATGTATATATACATATATATATATATATATATATGTATATATATGTATGTTTATATACATATATATATATGTATATATACATATATATTAGAGGCTGGGGAATAAATTTCATCCATCCAACTCCCATTTGCATAGCTTGCTCTGTTGCTGAGATATAAAATGTTAAAATTTATTCGCTTGATTTGAAATAGTGCAGATTCAGTACTTCCTGCTTTATGACTTATATAGTGTCATGATAATGCGAGTTGCACAAGAAAGTCATCGCAAATTATTGTGCAATCTTCTATTTCAAATTGAGTTAATAAGCTTAAACATTTTATTCCTCAGCTCAGTAATGTCCTGTGGAAGTGGGAGTTGAACCATTTGGATGAATTTTCAAGCATTCTAACATACATTTTGAAATTTTAGGCTTTAGGTACACTTTAAATTGTTGTCAATTCCAAGCTAGGTCTTTCGATTGGATTATTTCGAACTATCTATCCTACCACGCCATTATCATGCTACTATATAAGTCATAAAGCAGGGCTTACTGAATCTGCACCAGATCGTGCATCCCGAATAAATAGCCTTATTTTAGTCAAATGGAAAAATTGTATAATGATTCCCTGCTACAAATTAAACGTACAGTTTATACCCGAAACTTCCTTCCAAATAAAAAATTTCTATTACCTTTTGTGAAAGAGAAATTATCGAATTTATTAATTATTTCCCCTTTTACAGAATGTCGAATGGCAGTTCATCGACGTTGTTATGCAAATGTTGTCGGGAAATGTCTTGTAGCCAAAGGAGGAGAAGAGGATAATGAAGTAAGATTGCTAAAAATTCAAGTGTAAAACATGGTTTTGTGATTTGTGACGTCATCGTTTACGTATTCTGTCAATGAAGTTATGTTGACCTTACATAAACAATCCTTTGTACATAAAGGTATTCCGTAACATTATCACTTTAGTGTTTCGTTTTGAGTATAACCCTATAGCCTAGATGCCTAAAGTGTGCGTTGATGTTATCAAAAAGAGTACTTGCAGAATTTCTACTGGTGTGACCAAGGAGTAACTGAGAGGCACCATCGTTTGGCCATTGCCTTGGTTTAACACCGTGAGAGGATGGAGCCACTTCTGCATCTTCTAGTTCTCAGTTGGGGACGTTTTTTGGGGAAATTGAACATAGAACCTAATTAAAAGAAATCTTGGAAAGGGAGGATACGTCGGGGAAAACTGAAACTTGTCCACCCTGTCCCCACCCTGGAAATTTCTGACATCCTGTGCACGTCACTGATTTCATCTAAAGATTTATAAGGGTTGTTGTGAAACTTAATGCATACTAACGGCGACAACGGCAATGAATTCATTTGATTGAAGCGTAAATTGCTCGTCTTAGATTTGATTTTACCAGTGGTTCGGCTCATTGAATGGCAGGTACGATGAGGCCAAGTAAGTATCGACGTGAACTTTCCAGGACTGATCCTACTTCAGAAATAAACGATTGCTTCCTGATAAAAGAACCGAAAGACTTCGAAGGAGGTTTCATACTAAAAATGTTATATTTGATTGTCGTTGGTACACTCCTTTATGTTCAATAACAATGACATGTGGGACTAGGCTGTGCTCCCCCTATAAAGTCTAAAAAGTTTTGCGAATAGATATAGACAGATACCGTAGTCCTTGACAAAGTTGTAATTGAGTTTTGTTCGTCAGTGTTATTTCCTTGAAGCAAAAGAGCCAAAAATATCAGGACGCGATGAAATATCAGTATAAGTAAAGAAGATAATATCTAATGTTCCAGTTCCCAGTGAATCTTAAAGGAAATATTGCGTTTGTTTGCAGAAAATTTTCATATTTTTTAAACCAATATTGATAGATACAGAATGATAGACAATTTGAAATGAGGCAGTTCAGTAACATTCTTTTCAAGAAATATGACTCTCGCAGGAACAAATTTGGTTATTAGTTGCACAAAAATAATTTTTCACCCAAACTTTCAAAAATTCAAATGATGCAACATCCGTTACTCTTGCAATGCATAACATTTTGAGGAGATAAAGCTATTGGTAGAGTTTATTGGTGAGAATGAATGGTTCAATAATGATTAGAGGTATTTTCTTTGCATCTCATGTTGGTGTATTTTAAACGCAATATTTCCCTTTAAGATTATGTTAATTCCAATTTGAAAGACCGAAAAATGAAAAGATGTTCAGTCCGTCACTTGCGACTTTAATTTAGAGAACTATACCCTATTTTGTCTATAAATTCAAGGTCTTACCTCCCCCTCCTTCGTAAAAAGTCTAGTGACCGTTCTGACTGTTTGGAAGAAGTCAATTGTGATGGTTAACTTAGGGAAATGGTCGGGATATTACACTACCGTTTAAAACATAAAATATCCATTTTCAAAATTAACATGTGGTGATAGAGATACTTACTTCTCCAGACGAATCACGTAAAAATTGTTGCAAAAGCAAATTTTTCACAACACGTCTAACTGAAGGTTTTCTCGTGAAATGTTTCTTAATTTGTGGGATTTTCCACAATATTGGCAAGTATTTCATGTACTAATCCTGGTAGCTGGTAGCTATAATTCTTGAACTTTTGAAAGTGCAAATGATTTCAGTATGTACCTTTTTGTTGCTATGCTAAATGTGGTATACGTCCTCCAAAGTACAACTGTCTCGTGACCTTAGTCACGCAGCAGTGAAGGCAGACAAAGGCTTTTCTGCTATGCTACTGTGATTTACAGTGTACAACCTAGCGAAAGAACGAGTTTTACAATCGACGAAAATCAAAGGTGAAATCACTTTCTAAGGGAATTCCAGGTGGGAGATCCCCATGATGAAGAATCCAATTCGCTGGAAAAAGCTAAGATATGCATTATTACTTTTAACAGTTCAATTACTCACCTTTTGGGGTTTTATGGACGAACAGTACTCTTTTAAGGAGAATCTATTTATTCGTATACACCCTGTTCAAAATCATTCTAGTATCTAATCTTCCTGAAAGCATCGCACTTAGCCAAAGTCTCATAAATAGCTGGAAAATAAGTATATTCTCGGAATAGTTCCGTGTATAGTGATGTAATGTCGTATACAAGGGTCTCGCCGTTTGCCCTGAAAAAAAAGAATCGAACGAAGTATTACTATTCTTATAGGCCATTTTGGTACTTGTTCAACAATGTACGTCAACATGTCCCACTTGATGTTACTCATCATATAGTATGAAGAAAAACTACCATGAAATAAGATGCTATGTGCAAATCTGTATTGTCCCCTTCCTCGACCTCATACCATAATGGAGAATCCCAAACACTTGTGTAAAAAATAGTCGTAAAATTCAAGGGACGTATTTGAAGGTCGTTCATCGAGTTCTAACAAACAGAAATACAAATTCCTAGAAGAAGCAGAAACCTGCAAGTCTTTAAAGGGAATGAACAGTCACTCCAAGTTTATTTCCCTTACAAATATATTTCATTTATGTTTCTGAACAAAAATATTGAATATTTAAGGTACACCAAGAGTTACTTTGCTTGAATTTACCGAATATGTGACAAACATATTGTCACATGATTGAAAGGAGCCGTTCCTGAAAAGGATACCCGAATATAGTAATTCAACGGGGTGACTGTGTTTTCCCTTTAAACATTGTCCTACTAAGATGGATGATGTACTTTCGTCAATCGGATATGCAGAATAGTCTGGGTTGTAAAACAGACACCCATCTGCTGGGATGGACTTTTCACTTCTCTGTCGTTGGCACTGCGTTAGTTTCCCATAAGAACTTAAGTGGAAAATTGTGGTGACTGCAATATTCAGCAGTATCGTTTGCGAAATGGTCAGCAGTTTTAAATCCAGTCATTGTTAGTTGACCTCGGGTCACAAGTTCCTGTGTGTTGAGAGAAAGTATACTTTCTCCATTCCTTTTCTCGTGATATGGTAGCGGCTTGGGTAATAATTAATACAAGCTAAACCTGTTGCATAATTCATGAGGATGCCAGATGGTTGAAACACAAAGCCTTTTATTCTGTGAAGCAAATTCACAAATTACTTACATTGTTTTAAATAATTACTTATAAAGGCATAAAATGTAAACATTTTGCCTGCAATTTATTTGTTTTAACATTACACAACAACAGTGAAACCGCCTGGTTTCAGGGATGCGGTTATTGAACTTATTGGTAAATTATGATAAATGAATGTTAAACAAGTAAAACCTTTCAATTCAACCTGACAGCATGGAGTCTTAGATGCACAAGGGGAAACTCTGTTAGCTGGAGACCAGCCCGAAGCCGGGAGAGAGAGTAGACTTGGGGTTGGGTGCAGTGGCGTTGCCAGACTTTTCGAAGCGGGGGCACAGGGGGCCAAGCGGTCCACCGGAGGGGGCACACCCATATGCAGTATGCTGTGTGAACGCCGGCCTGAGGGGGGGTCTAAAAAGGGGAGGATATACCCCTCATTTTTGAAAATTGTCGAAAAATTAGAAGTCCTTACATGCAATCTGGTGCCACATATGCTACCTTTTGAAGTAAAATTTGTGTTAAAAATTTACGTATTTTTAGGAACTAAAAAAAAATGACCCTGTGACCTCCTCTGTGTACGCCACTGGTATGCCACAAAAATATAAATCACAATTTGACCGTTTGTGTCAGCCTTACTCGCACTAACGATTAAATGATAGGGGGGGGGGGTGAATGGGGACAGTGAATCATGTTCTGAATTTTATACACTGAGCTTTATTGAATACGCATTGAAGAAGACAACGAAAGTCGCAAATTTTTTACAGTTTTCAGACATAAGATCTGGCTAAAAGATAATCGATGTGGGAATTGTATAGAAGGGAGAGGACTCAAGGCCCCAGTAGTCTCACGGCTTTTGAAAATAAAGGGTTGAAACAATAGCTGTGGATTACATCTCCCAATAAGGCTGTCCTTCATACAATTAAACAAGTAGATGCGCGCGTAGCGCCGCAAAATTACAGTTTTGAGAACATTTTGTGCAATTTTATTCGTATGTTTGAGTGACTAAGTGATAGTGGATCCTCTTTTTCATATCAACATCTAATTAAATGGTGTGTTTGTGCGTAATTATTGTCATACCAAAAATCTCATTTGGGGGCACCTGGGGGCACAGTCAATCTGGGGGGCACGTGCCCTCTGGCCCCCCTTGGCGACGCCACTGTTTGGATGGGCCCAGGCATGATTTAGAGTAGACAAACCACCATTGTCACCACCAGAAGAACCACCGATCTCTTGAACATTTTTTTCATTTTATGATATAGTTGGAGAAAGTAGAGAATTTCATGTTTAATTAATTCTCAAAATACAAAATACATTGTTCCTGAATCAGACCTCACCCCACTTCAGACTGGCCGAAGGTCTTTTACAGTCATATTTTGTTACGTAATATGTGAGCATTTCTTCTTTCTGGAATCAGGTGAAGGACGAACCAGAGGGGAAAGCCCACACCTTTGAAGTGTACACTTTCAAAACACCAACCTTTTGTAGCCACTGTGGTTCCTTGCTGTACGGGTGTTGCTCGCAAGGCTTGAAGTGTAAAGGTGCATATGCAAGTTTTTGATCTCAACTTCAAATCTTATAATCTTAATCGAGTCAAAGAAAACTTCTTATTTATAGAAATGTAAAAAAAATAAAAACTTGGATTAACTTTTTAACTACCTTTCTTCCCCTTAAACTAGGCTTCGTAATCTGAATTATTACCGGTACACTAATGACGGATTTATACCATTGGGTATCTTCCCTCCAGCTCAAGTGGTCAGGGTTTCACTATCGTTACCAGGGATTAGGGTTTTGTCTGATTTGCCTTGCACTCACCACAAAAACAGAAACAAAACAAAGAGACAATCCCCCGCCTGGCCCTCTCCCTCGTACAGAAAACTCGGACAGAAGTATATGATCATTTTCTTATTCAGAGAGTCAGTATACATGTTAAGCCATCGCCCTGAAAGTAATGCCGCCGTCCTTATATCCCCCCGGGAAATAATGTAGTCGCCTCACTAGTTCCAAAACTATAATTCCGTCACTGTACACTAAGCTATGATCTCTTCCCAGCTGCTCCATGCAAACTAACATTACAGCTTATCAAATGTTAGCTAATGGCAGTCGTGCTTTAGAAGAAAATCAGATTATTTATAGATAACGATGCTTACAGAATACAGTTTTTCTCTCAAAAAGCTGACGTCCGCTTTTCTTTATCAAATTGGTTCTGAAAATCTATTAATTAATTTATGGCTGTACGTGAGGAATCCATCCTGAAAACTGGATACTTCTGTAACTTGATACTGATATTTCCCTTCTATAATACTGTAGTCCATTAGCAAAGATTCGAGTACCACATTTTCTATTGGTGTAACGTATCCATAATCATCATCAAATCGTCGCTACTATAATTATTCAATCCTCTTAATGTCTTGTTCTTATAGTGAGTTTTTCGTGAACATTAAAATTCATAGATGGTAAACGATACTGTCAGTTTGTCAACTGTTCACGTATTAACACGGAGAAAATCGTTTCTAATAATTTTCCCGGCAGATCATTTTCTGAGGCCCGCATCGCTGTTATATATTTTATTGCATTTTTCTAAATTTGTCTCCTTTTCGTAATATTTTGCAGAATGCAAGTCTAATGTTCACCATAGATGCAAAGATAGGGCTGTACACGTTTGTGGGGTCAATCAAAAAGCCCAAATAATGGTAAGAATCTTCAAAATATTCTTTCATATTCTCGTAATTGATTGAAGAGGGCTCGCAATATTTGTTATCCCGAAGTTAAAACTGTTGCTTTTGGCACGTATACCGGTCTTCACTGATTTCAAAGTTGTCAAAGTTGAGTGCAGGAACTGAGATTAGAAGATCATAAAACTCTATCTTACCCTCCGAGTGGAGTGTCATGAAAATGAAATGAAGAGATAACATACTAGGACCATTACTTTCATACCAGCCCTTGTGAAAACAGGTATTTTTTGTTTGTCAGTGATCAATCTTTGGGCCTTTTCGTTGGTAAGCGTCACTTTCTGATTATATATTATAGGGGTAATTTAGGTAGGGTCTTGTGAGATTTTCCACTTTGGTATGTTCTTTCAATACACACTCTGTTTGTCAGTTTTCTATTGGTTCCAGGGTAATAGTCAAATTCACGTTTGTTACCTGATTTAGGAAATATTATTGAGGAAATTATCCAACGCATATACAAAGAAAACGTCCTTTGATCTTTTAAAGAGCATAATATATGGTGCGTCTAGGGATTAACTTTGTAGTCTGATTATAAATGACTTATTCATGGTCACATGAGAGCGTTGCAGTATAGTGATGGCGGAAATGCGATGAGGGGGGAGGCAGGGGGACACTTCAACATACTGCCCAAATTTAACCCCTCCAATCCCACCTTTTCCTTGGATGTAATTTACTCCGGATATCAAGTTTAAGCAGGCTACTCATGTGGCCTTACAGCAACCTGTCGCCGCGCCTGTAGCATCCCCTGAATTTATAAATGGTTCTGCCGCCACTCGTGTGGTACCGCTAAACATTTTTTTTATTTATTTCTAAAAGTCAATCGGACGAATTCAATCTGACAACAGATAACTATCGTAACGTTCCACAACCAATAGATGACATAAACGACAGATTGACACCACCGTGTACGATAATTTCAATGTATGTCAAGTAAATCCATTTAATTTTGACGATTTTCAACAGAAATTGGAGGAAGAGGAGGCACCAGATGCCAACGAAAACAATGAAGACAATAGAGAGGATGCAAACAAAGAAGAAGACAAGAAGGATGAGGAAAAACAGACGGAAGAGAAAAAGGAAGAAGATGGAGATAAACCTAAAGACGAGAATTCAGAGAAACCAGCTGAGGAATCCGAAAAAGCTCCCAACGGCGACTCCTCCCAACCGGAAGTATCTGAAAAACCCGAGGAATGATGGGATGGATATTGGTGACCTTACAAGAGAATGCGGGTCGATGAGCTCTTATGAAATGTATTGGACTTATCTATATTGCCAATGTTATTCACTATTGTTATTCACTGATATGTAAGATTGTTTATAAGAAGTGTAAGGGTAAACAAAAAAGAAGCATGAAGGATCCATAATAAAACCCACTCAGCTGTGTCAAAGAGTGTATGAGATGATAGCAACGTACTTGTGGATACAGAAACCTTGAAAGTAGATGGCTACCTTAGCAAACTAAATATAGAGGACTGTGAAAAGGTGTGGACTACTTTCACGAACGGTGATTGAGAGATTGGAAACTTATTTGAAATCTTGCAGTATAAATTGCGAGGGTTAAAAAAGCCTATGGCCGGTGGCAACTTGCGAAACATGTTGACCTGTGTAGCTTTGAAGAGAACAAATAGCGATTTACAACTTGTTGGGAACTCTGGTTAAGAGTCCATCTTCCTGGAACCAGACAAAGTAGAAAAAATGACGTTAAGAAGTTTCAAATTTTATTTCTTTCCTAACATAAGGCCTTTATGGCATTGTTGTTGTTTACATAGAAATGTACAAATCGAATTGTCTACAGAAGTGACGGAGGACAGAATCTTCTGAAGTATGATTAATATGGTACACAATTAGTTGTAATATTCCTAAGTTAAATTGTACAGATATTTGTCACGTTTGATCCTCGTTTAATGCAACTACACTGCCAACATTTCATTCAAGAGAAACTTGTCACGGTCAGTGGATATCGTTTTAACCAAATTTTGCGAAGCAACTGACTCTTTTTCAACTTTTGTATTAGTCCAAAAATAAATCAATTGCTTGCAAGCGCCCTCTATCCGAACCCGGCAAAATGTTCCTAAGTTGCTATTATTACTGCCAGATGCCCATGCGAAGAACTCACTGAAAGAACATAAGTACTGCTAGGTAGGAGTGTTTAGATTAATGAATTACAATACCTAATAAAATAGAGTAAAGTATTGTAACATATAAGCCAATCCAGTTTATGTATAATTTAGAGAACAATTGCAATGTTAAGCTATTCAACTGCATGTTAAAAATCCAGTAGACAAAATTAACAATTTTCCTTCATTCATAAAGTTTTACCAATATTTATAGACGAATACTCACTTTTGTATTCATTTCGGGTGATTACTTATTTTTATGCTCTCTAAACATTTATTAAAACGTAAAAACGTTAGTGTTTGCTCCCTACTTTTGGTGGATATTCCAAAAGGGAAAAAGGGATAATGGCGCTATTTCACATTCAGAAGGGGCAATAACAATCAAAGAACTGTCACTCTGACTGTTTCACCGTTTCCTTAAATATACCAAATTCAGCTTGGTAATTACGTACATTGAAAAGGCTTTTGAAAAATGGCTGGGAAAGGGGGAACAGATGGAATCGTTGGGGATAGTGTGAATGTTAGCAGCTAAGTGGACTGGAATAGGGGCAGGAGCCATGCCACCTCCCCGTCGGGGAAGGCCGTCAACGCCCCCAAAGGGGGAATTTTCCAGTTTCAACGTGAGCCGTCATGGGTTCGATAAATCATGTAAGCCCCGACGGCAATCATTCCCCGACGGTTTAGACGGTTTTGCTGTCAAGGAAGGTAGATTCTTTAATAAAAACCCCAAACCCAAATTTTCTCCACAACAACCAACTTGTGACCTTTGTCCCGGCTTCCGCACTCCCTCTGTCGGAAAGCTTCCCTTGTAGGGCAAATCCTGGCTCCACCCCTGGTATGAATACGAGGGAGTATGATATCTAACTAAAGGAAACACTCCTTTCTGTCCCCGCCTCCCATCGGCGCCGTCGATGAATTTTACATACACTTACATCTGTCTATGATGGATTGTGATTAAAGAGTGGGATTTCTGTAGAGATGTATCACATAAAGTATGCAGACTTTGTTTCAGTTGACCGTAGGTCATTTTGTTCCTCTCATTTATATACATAAATGGACTAATGAACGTATTACACATATCTATTGCAACGACACTCATCGACGTCAACAAGTGGGGGACAGGGGAACATGTGTAGTGTGCGTGAGTTAATGACTGCTACTGGCAGCTCAAAGACCAGTTTTAAGTCGCGTCACCTTCAGTCGGGAAGGACCAACATGTTGGTTCTTCCCGCCTGAAGGCGACGCGACTTAAAACCGGTATTAAGACCACCAGTTGCGGTCGTAAACTCACGCACTCTACACAACTTTTGAAGACCCAACGATCGAGTTGAGTTGCAGTGTGCAAAGTCTTGTAGTGTGCGGCTAGCTTAAGAAGCCCTACATACTCACTTTTGGAGGCAAAAATTAAAGGGGGCTACATCCCATCCACCCCCACTGCACTCCGACTCGAACGTCCCTGATGAGTTGTGCATCAGACTAAAATATCACACAGCTGTGCTTCAAAAGTCAAGGTTCATTTTTAAGGGAATTCTAATCGTTGTACTTTTTGAAATGCGGGCTTTGCGGTCTCGTAGTATTTGAATGTCGATTTCGTTTTGTTTCTACAAACACGTAAAACTGACTTACAGCTTTTCATTCCATTCATTTTATTTGTTGCGTTTATTACAGCAAATGCAGTTCAAAGAGGCATCATGTAGGCTGTTTTCATTGTAAATTTTGTTTCATTTTAATAAACAAAATTATGTTTTTAAGTGCACAGTTTGTTGTATTTTGTGTTGCAGTAGTCCCCGGTCTTCGTACTAAGCTACAAGTAGTAAGTTAGTTAGATGGGATTTTACGCCTCAACTTACAACCTTTTGGTTTAATCAAGTAGTACCGTACTCGACTAAGGCAGTATATGGGGAACCAATCTGCCAATTGATAAGTCAGGTATCGAGCTGACAATCCTAACTGATAAGTTATGAAACAGTCAACCGCTGGTTGATTGCCTGGAAGCAGGTGTAGCTAAGGAATGGGGCGAAGCCCCCCTGATTTTTACGCCCCCTAGAAAGTTTCACGTTGCCATCGACTTTATACATTTTTACAGTTCTGGCCCCTGAAAGCCATTTCGCCTCCTTCAGTACCTTTTCTGGCAGTCTGGCTATGGACCTGCCAGGAAGTCAAAAAATATGGGTTGAAAACTCTGAGTACAATTTTGAGCATGATGAAAATGTGGGGATAAGAGAAATTCCCTACCCCCTGAGACCTTTACCGCCGCCATTGTGTTATGCTTCTGTGGGACAAAAAAAAACCTTTGCAAACAGGCAGATTATGTGTATGTACGTATGTATATGTGTGGTCGCTTACCCTTGAGAAGAAATGTCTCAAAGAGATTGCACTTTGCCAAACATGATACTGAATGGATGGATATCCCATGTTTAGAAGAATATATCTGCTTTGAGGAAGATTATAAGGTCATATGCCGACACCGGGGTCTGGGGACATCACCACAGAGTACGGAAGTGTCACACCCTCCTCTTGTTCACTGTTGTAACATAGACGGTGGGTAGAAAATTGGAGTAAGACAGTCGTAATATTCGAATGCCACACTCCAGTTTTCTACCTTCCGGTACAGCCTGGTTCTTCACAAAGTGAAAATAAACAGAGAATGGATTTTAGGGTAAGTGCAACAGCATTTCCAACTGCCGACATGATAAAACAAATCGCATTACTATGATTCTTTTGCTTTTATGCAATGTGATGTTAACAGGCTGGCGTTAGTCGTTAATGTGGCCAGCCTTTTCACATTACAATCGAGTCTTTTTCTCCACCTCTCCGCGTTATTCCAATGACCGATTAGTCATGTGATCCAACCCGATTAGTCATGTGATCCAACCAAAGAACAATTCTATATCGTGATTGGTCACACAAAATATCACTCGGTGACAAGTGAGTGAAAATTGAAATAATTAGAGCTCTCTTTTATCGCGTAGAGAATCTCAATAGCGTCGTATCGTGTCTTATTGCGCCAAATGTAAAATGGTCTAAGCAATTACATTGTTTTTAATAGGCCTTTTGCATGTGGTGTAACGTAGCTGACAGTGCTCCCTCGTTTTGAGAAAAAGCGCGTATCATTGCAAGTGACATCATCAAATGCAGACAACTGATTTGTCAACCAATCGTATAGGCGCGCAACTATACTACACGCGTGTGGAATATCTACGCCGTTGGTGCACGTGTGCTTCAATGTTTTACTGTTTCATCGTATCGTATCGGGTGGTGTAGCGTATGGTTGCGCTTAGTTTAAAAAGGCTTAAGTCAGGCTACAATTTATATAAAATAAAATCGAAATCAACATGGTTTTTGTACTTAGACTGGTAAACTGCAAGCAGCTAACAGTTACAGTCTGTTACAACTGATAATGTAATAACTGACCGATAATATATCTCTAACCGATAATGTAGTAAAAATTTTTAACCGATAATGTATTACCCCAAAACCGATAATGTAGTTAAAAAATTTTTAACCGATAATGTATTACCATTTGACCAATAATTTAGTAACCTTTTTTTTAACCGATAATGTATCATCACATCAACCGATAATGTAGTAATGTTGCTGTATTGTATGTCTCTTAACTCTGGAGTATCAAATTCGGTCATGTCTACTCGGTAGCCTCGTCAAAGAGATGGGATGGGTAGGTGGTTTAGTTGGGTTGTTGGTGGGTTGGCGGGTAGGTGATTTAGTGGGATTAATTGGTTGGTTGGTTAGGTAGTTAGCCAGGAAGGTAGTTAGGTAGGTAGTAAGGTAGGTAGACATAAAGTGTAACGACACACCAACGCATATGTGTTTTGTAGTGTCTGAAATCGAAACAGTAACAAGTCCTCCCCTTCAGTCGCCTCTTACTCTTACCTGCTCACCACACATGAAAAGGTAGTTTATAACTCGGGATAAGGGGTTTTGATGGAAGGCCTCTGCTGATTTGGGGCCTGTAGAGTGGCTCCCTGTCCCCCAAATCCCTGCCTGTGTTCACCGTTCGGACATGAGAGAACAACGGTTGTAGTGTTGTTTATGCGTGTGTGATACTATGTCTTACCTTATTAATATGAGCAAGGGGCGTAGCTAAACATTGTTTTCTGTCGAAATAAGTTTGTTATCGGGCAAACTCAAAGACGGGAAATGGGGCCATTCTCAATATTGTTATGTTTGTTGCCCATGGTGATTAGATGAACCATATTTGTTTTGGTATGGATCTCATGCACATTATTGAGTCGGCGTGGCATAGAGTAACTTTCTCCAAATGTCAATATCTATGCAACCGTGCGGTCAATTTTGATGAAACTTAATTTAATGGAATTAGTAGGTAGGGTAGTTTATGTGTATATAATACTAGGCCTCATCTGCGCAAGGGGGAGGAGTTCAACATTGTTTTCGTTGAAATCAGCTTCTAATCGGGCAAACTCAAAAAGGGTAGGTTTGTTGCCCATGGTGAGTAGATGAACCCTTTTCCTTTTGGTACTGATCTCATGCATATTAATGAGTGGGCTGGGTTGTAATCAGGCAAATGCAATTTATGAAAATGCACAATGGTTCTTCAAGTAAATGTGCATTTAAGGCAAGGAACCACAAAATGTTGTCATTAAGTGTTAGAGGAAGGCGTTATGAGCAAGTTCTACGTTCTCTGAAATAAAAGTATTGGTTAGTTATAGTGCAGATTAGTAAACCAACAAAGCCGTTTTTGATTTCTTGGCGTATTGAATCAAAAAGAATCATGACGTGTGTGCTTGTGTATGAGTTAGGCCTCTCATAATCACTCCGAGTCACTTCTGCAGCTTGAATAGCCATACGGCTTTGCAAAATGTTTACTAACTGTGTCAAGCTATGGTGTTAATTCCTGGCATCAAAGCTGCCAATTGTGTGGCTTTTCAAGGGCTACCTTCTTGCAATAATTTCCCTTTAAATGATGCCGTACTAATTCAAAGTATATACTAACACGCAAGCTTTCTGCTACCAACTGTTGCCAATTTTCAAACTGATTTACAAAAATTTAGCGCGCACTTTAAAATGACTCGGACTGTGAACGATGCTTTTTCGTCTGCAATTGGGCAACATTTCGTTCTAGTTCGAGTATAAAGTACCATAGGCTTTCTGCTACCATCTGTCTATGAATTTTCAACAATTTGACAAATCTCTAGACGCAATTTACAATTAAAGCGTAAGAGGTGCCAGTTTCGCCTTTGTAGGAGCAAATGTTTGCAAAAATGTTTACCTTACGGCCAACTGATAGTGGCCCGCTCCGCTTAGGCTTTCTACTACCCGTTCTTTTCGAATTTTTAAACGTTAGGCAACACTCACCTATATAATAACATATAGAGGTTAGTGTTTGGCAACTACCTAGACACAACTTAAAGCATCCAGAGGTGTCAAATTTGCTGTCCTAGTTCAACGTTTTAATGGAACGCCGAAAGGACTACCGTATATCGAGTAATTCAATATCGAATAGTAAATCCACATGGAGTAGTAAATAAAATTGAGTAGGGAATTAAAACTTGGTAGTGTAAAATGAAACTTAGTACTAAATGCAAGCGTTTTAATTTCATATTGAGTAGTAAATGGATATTTAGCAGAGAATTTACTAAATATTTCACGTAAATAATATAATATACAGGAGGGGTTAAACATGGCTGAATAAACCAAAAAGAAAGAGCGTTTTATTGAACTGCAGTAATACCAACACCCACACACGCACATACTGCAGCGCCTGACTATTTTCAAGGGCGGATTTAGGAATTTGAAACGGGAGGGGTCCGTTTGAAATGGTAAAATATGTTGTGATACTATCAAGGGCGTCCACAGAAATGTTCGCAGGGAGGCAAATTCAATAGGCGTTACACCCCTGATAGCACTGAGTCGGATGTCCGATGGCTGGACGCCATGAGTAAAACAGTGGTCCTCTGGACGGTGGCAACCGGAGGGCCGCCGGTGGCAAACGCCGGCAGTTAGGGAGGGGGAACCATACCTCAAGCAACACACTAAAGCCTAGTATAGCTTACCAAGGTACCGATGACACTGCATTACAGTACTCTGCAAAACCAGATTTTTGCAAGACATTTTCTCTAGCGGACTACCAGCGATCATCCCACGGATTGGCACTGGCCGCCATGCCATCCCCGCGGAGAGCCGCCATCAATCGGCGCGGAGCGTACCGTGAAGAACATGTTTGCAAAAAGTACTCCTAGATCGTTGGAAAAGGCAATTTCCAAATTTTTCAAGTTTCATTTACACACCTGTAATTTTGAGATCTCATGGCTTAGGATTTTGACTTTCAATAGCTTATTAAATTTTGGGCTACTCACCTAACTTTTTTAAATTTTTATTTAATCAGAGGGCTACAAGTGAAAAATGAACACATTGTATTATTTAAATTGACAACGTTCACCAGGTGATAGACCGATCTGGATCCGATTAAAGAAGTCGGCATGACGTCATACAGTCAAGAGTTGATAGCAATGTACGACGAGAGCTAATGGAATGGTTTGGTAGGGGATATATATGCATACGGAATAAAAATTGAGATCTAGCATGCAAAGTTCCTCGAAAATTCCACATTTCCTCATCAAGAACCTGTGTTTGAGCAAGGGTTTTTCAAGTGATGAAGTCGGTCTCCGAGCGATTGAAAGTCAGGGGCTACTGGCTGGAGACCGACTTCTAATTACCCAGAAAATTTTTTTCTTGTGACCAAAAATCTCATTTGGGGTGCCAAGTGGTGGGGCAAGGTGTCTTACTGGTGGGGCTGCTGCAGGTACAGCCATCCTTGCAGCTTGCCGAGTTTACGACTATTTGTGATGCAGTTGCAACGTGTACCGTACCTACACTGCATGGATGAGATCGACATGTGAAGTTTAAAGCTTCCACTAAGGATGATTTTCTGTGATAGTAAACTGGATTCTCCAGACAAAGACCCCTGCACCCTCAAACCCCAACAACTATGTGCTGATCTTTACAGTATTTCAAAAAGAATTATATCCATAAATAGTATCGATAACATTTTCAAAGAGGATGCGATAATTCCAATTGTGGTAAATTCATTGTAAATTGGCTACAAAGGTGGAAACATTATTTTCGAGTACATGGAGGTTGTTAAATTTTCTACCACAAAACTCAAAATGGCATGATACGGCAGTGACTGATATATACACATCTACTCACGGGAAGGGACATATTCGTTTATTCTGGATGTAAATCCAGTCACACACACTGCAACCATACTCCTTCGAATACTTTTAAATTTTAATACGTACTCTGTGTACCATGCAATGGATGCCTAATTCAGGCTAATAGATTTTAAGGACTGTCTAAAGCATACGAATCATCCGTGAAATACTGAAATAACTAGTTGGACACAGTTGCTGTATGACACCGCTTCAGAACAGCGCCACAGTTTACTGATATCGTGTATTGTTCGTCAACATAGTCGATTCAGTTCGGAACGTACTCGTACACGGGAAGTTTTGTGCATAAACTTCGTCATGCGCGGCAGGACTATCTAAGCCGAGTGCCACCATCGGTTGGCGCGGAGCGTACAAGAAAATTTTTGGCTTTACAAACCCTCCAGATGGCCGAAAACGGCACTTCCCGAATGTTCTAAGCTGCATGTACCCAACCTTGAAATATGGATCTCATGTCTGAGGTAGAGTTGGCAAGTATGTTGTCTACCAACATAACGTGATGTTCCAAGGCCGGTTTTAGAAAAAATAAATCAATATTCACCAAGGGAAGCCACAGTCATGAAAGTTATCAAAAAAGGATGAGAGTGTTTCATTTCACCCTAATTCCGTACTCTCATTCGTTTTTGTGAACATCATACATGATTTTTTAGCCCAAAAGTAGACCGAAAACAGTCAATGACTTTCACACACACAAAGTCAATACGGACCTACGTAGGCTAGAGCCTAACCATAGGCCTGTCAAAAAGGGTAGTCGAAGCACTATCTGACGTCATACTCTGTCTGAGAACCTTGCACATTTTTAGGAAGGTCCCGAAATCATCGTGCGTGATTTCATGCTAAAGATTTAATGGCTTTTTAATTAGCCGTAGGTAAATATTTTGAGGGCTGGTTCTTATGACCAGTCAAAACAGCTACTCATACGGCTTACATTTGCATTGGCTAAACCAGCGCAATTGACATTTTGCCCTGAAAAACGCCAAAACTCCATTTAAATAAAAAAATAAAAAATAGGTCTAAGCGGGGGGGGGGGTTCGTGCGAAACCCCTCAACCCCCTGGCTACGGCCCTGCTGATGACCAATGACTGGCATGAGTTTGGAGCTTTATTTTCCCAGTATCTAAGCGAAGCGCGACCATCGGTTTGCGTGTAGCGTACAACGATTTTTTTTTTTTGCAAAATGAGCTTCCCAGATTGCAGGACATGGCCCTTCCCAGGCCTTGTAAGTTGCATCTAAGCATTCCTAATTCTGAGATCTTAGGTTAAGAATTTGACACTTAAAAAAAGAAAAGTATTTATTTGTAATGGGTCACCTGTATTTATTGTTCAGGTGCTTCAAAATTTATTTATAATATTCATGAACAGAAAGAAAAATTAAAAGCAAATTATTCGTAGGGGCAACACTAACCTGATTATACCAACCCTAGCTATGGTTTTGAACAATATTAGAAAATATGAAAAAAAGAAATTTGTTCTAAGAAATCGCTTGACCATTTCCCCAAATAGGTTTGAAGCCCTCGATAATATACTCTTTTCTCATTCATTTTATTGGTATTTTAATAGCTAATTTGACTAATTTATATCACTTTTTACATGGTCTTTACTGTGTCTTGAGTTACACAAAATTTCCCTAAATGTTGTCATTTCCCGAATTTCCGAAACATTTGCAGAAATTGTCAAAATTTCCTTAATTTCGGGTAATTACCTAAAGTGGAATCACTGGGATTACAACTGATAATTTACATGCAGTAAGTTTGTATGGGAGTTCTTCCATTCCGGATGCCGCGTAGCAGATGAACATTTGTACTGCTTTGCAATTAACATTGTTTTTCTCCATGAAGAGCCTGTGTATGATAACATTCATTAGGAATTTTCTCGTTGATAAAAAAAAATTCCAGAACTGATCAGATGAACCCAAATAGCACATATTTGGACTGTGAAAAATAGGTTAGTTTTCTACATAGCGTGGTCCGAAATAGGGTTGAGACCTTCGATATCACCCTATTCCATTTTCATCGGAAAACTTGAAACTGTATACTTTGAAATTGCTATTATTTTGTAACAATTATAAGACAATACATAACGTAGAAACAAGTAGGCTAAATGATCCATTCTACGAAAGTTAAAATTAAGCCTTGGAAAATTTTAGGGGGCGCGCCGGGTGCGCCCCCCTTAAATCCACCCTGGGATGACCCAATTCCTGGGCTGGAAAATATCCTTCAACAGACCCTCTTGTAGATGTCCTCTGACATTCAAAGGTGTAGCACACAACAGAAGGTCTTGTTCCTCCACAGCAGCAGCTCTCATGTTTGATGTAATAGATGTTATCGAACATGGTAAGAATGCAATTATGACAGAAAACAACTACCTTTGAAATATTCATCCTTTCCGTCTTTTTTGTCATGTGATCAATTAAACCGTACAGGGGCCTAATTAAACCGTACTGATGTCCTACTGGCCTTTTTTGTGAGTTTGTACTGACGCCGCAGCAACGTCGTAGTACAATCGCGTTATTTCCTAGTATGCCTTGACAAATCTTGACAGTACCATAGCTATACCGCCATTCTTCATAACTTTGTAACACTGTCGTGGCATTGTCGCACTACTGATGTACTGAATCTTGACGGCGTCTTGATGTCGTCTTGACGAGATGTAATATTGGATTGACCTTGAACATTTGAGTACGAATTACTACGGTAGTGTGCAGTTTTGATACGGTACATTACGATTTTTCAAGTTTACAAAATCGTGCGCTACCGTAGCCCCACCATAGCAAAAATCGTGAATGTTGGAAGGGGGCATTAGTTGCACTGTACCGTTCTGCAATGTACGTTTACGTGAAAACAAAACTATAATACTCCACTGATGAGCTGAGATAATAAAATAGCATGCTCGAATGCTATCGAACGAGTGTGTGTGTATGTGTGTGTGTAGTGCGGGCCGGGCTTATGAAACTAGACGACAAAATGAAATTATTTCGCGGTAATTTTTTTAACTGCAAGCTAAAAATTGTGACTCGATTCAAACGCTGGAAATTCGAGTTATGTCGAGTCCAGGCGCGTAGCCAGGAATTTCCCAAGGAGGGCGAAGCAAATAAGCAAAATATCTAAGTGTAGCGCCACTATGATATAGGCGCGAAGCGTACAAGAAAATTTTGGCATGAAATATCTCCCATACGAAATATGTTCACGGGGCGGTGGCCCCTTCGCTACGCGCCTGGTCGAGTCAATCTGGTCACTGACTCGAGTCCAAGTCGAGTCATCAGTGTTAGTGACTCGAGTCCAAATCGATTCAGTTGAGTCAGTGACTCGAGTCGAGTCCGAGTCATCGAAAAAGGCGACTCGAGTCGACTCGAGTCCTAGTCAATGATTCGAGTCATTACAACTCTGGATGTTACAGTATTAACTTCAGTTGTACCTGCCTACCTACATCTCTACACACTTTTTACTGCTTGCCCTTTTCAAATGTACGAACGTTTTGCGACTATCTAGACACATTTTAAGCCCCCAATTTTCTGTCATAGGATTAACTTTTTCCCAAAATGTCGTCGCTCCAACCAATGATGGCGCTCCGTTAGATAGTGCCGTTTTAACGTCACTTTTACATCACCACAACATTTCCACCCTCCTCAAATTTACAATCGGTAGGCAGTTTTTAGCTCAGCTGAAAGTCAGCTGAGCTATTGCGATCGTGCGGGACAGTCAACTTTCTGTCACTTTTAGGGAGTGTGTTTAAATGGCTCTCTTGTTGTTATTATTCGGTCAATCTCGTTGAAAGTTGGCCAGGTGATTACGAGATAATAGCATTAATTATTTGCACTTTTTAAGGTCAATTACGGATATGAGAGTTTGAAATTCGAAATCTGAAAAAAGTCCTCTTTTGCTAGATGTTTTAACGAAATCGACTGAAATTTTGTGATTACAAAGTTTAAATAGTAGTGAAC
>WURT03051762.1:0-14233 GCA_009936505.3 Holothuria glaberrima
TTAGGGCTATTCGGCCTTTTATTGCACATAACATGCAATGCAATCTACATTATCCCGTTCTGTATCTGCACTCCCTCCACTCTACCCGTTCTCTGAAATACTTCCCCTCCTATCTGTGTCACCCTCTAATCTGCCTGCGAACCGTGGCGTATGAAGGAGAATAATTGTAAGAGTTACCCGGGGTAATCCTTTAGAATTTGCGATATTGTTGAGCAGACCCAACAGGGTCTAGCTGTTCTCTGGCATTTATTCGACGGTAGACTAACCCTGGCTAGGCTGAGGCTCCACAATTTCTGATGAATAAACAATACCTCTTAATGAATATTGATATTCGACGTGTCAAAACAAATTGCCTATTTGATTAGTTTAAACTATTATTCAAAGAAACTTGAAATAAAGAGTGATTTTGCAGAAAGTGGTGCTTTTAATCCATTCAAATACTTTTAGTAGCTATTAAATGTACAAAATTAATATCTATTCAAAGACTAAACAAATAAACAATATTTATCTTTTCCTGTAGCAAAAATAACTTTGTGACGTGTAACTCGGCAAGGTTGTAGTAAAGCCTGTTTCACTAACTCGAAGGTACACGATGGAAGTCCTCAAATCAACCTTAATTTTGTTATTGGCACTGATTCCCGCATCACAGTGTTTATACTTTCACATAGGGGAAACAGAGAAAAAATGTTTTATAGAAGAAATACCAGACGAAACAATGGTCATTGGTAAGAAATATGGTGAACTGTGATGATTGTAACATTAGGCCCATCCTCAGCATTAAGTTTATATGTTAGGACGACATATAGGCCTACTAGCTGCAACATCATAGAACTTTAGTTTAACGTTTGAGGGTCAGGAAGCCATTTGGCTCATTGACGACCCTATACCAGAGTGAGCGTGGATGAACACCGGCGAGATTGGCCTTCTCTTTTCGACTAGTGCTCAGAGGTTAACGAGGCAGGCATGTACTAGCCTAATCGCTCCCAATCTTGCACCCGGGACTGCCATTTAACGTCCCCATCCGACGGACGTGAGTGTATACCCAGTCTTTTAGCCACTTTTCCAAAGGCAGGGAGGGATGGAGGTTCCCTGCTCTACACCACTGCTCAACAGCTGAACTGAGCAAAGCTCACAACTTTCTGAAAGGGACAGTCAGATGTACCCAATTAAAATTCGCCAATTTAAACCCACTCAACATCACTGTGAGTGTGAACAGCTATGCTGAACGAGAATACTAAGGCGTAACTTTTTGCAGTGTGACCTCCATACAAAGACTGCAGCATTCTCGATTACTGCTGTACTGTTTGGGACCCATATACACAATCTGATAAAAATTCTATAGAAAATGTCCAGAGGCGTGCTGCCAGATTTATCTTAAGCAACTACAGATTTCAGGCTAGTGTCTCTGAAATGATAAATCTGCTTAAATGGGTCTGTCTTGAGACTTGACGACTTAGGGTAGGTGGTGACTTAGGGCTCGCCATGTCGTTATGTAGGCTATAAAGAAACACATGTTCTACTCCCAAGCAATGTAGCGGATTACCCTATTGACCCTTTAAAGCATGTTCGTCCGTCTACTCATCGTACTAGTGGTCGCCTAGATATTTATATCACCACCCCTCCACAAACAAGCTCTGCTACCAAATTCTCTCTATTCTGGGACCATACCTAGCTGAAACCTATTACCAGAGCGAGTTCCCTGTGCCCCATCAGAAGATAATTTTAAAAATCAACTCCTAGCCCTTGACCAAATTCGTTGTAGGCTAGATAGTTTGTTTACATCCGACTCCCTTAGCCCTAGTTTTTTATCAGCACAGGATAGCCTTACCTGGCATTTGTGCTGTTCTCAAGACAAGACAAGTAAATTTTGGTCTCCAGAAAATTTTCAAGTGGTTCCACAGGGATTTGATCTCTAGTGTGCAAGGCAGTACACTCAACCACCAAGGCCTAGCCTACATGTAGTTTACTGTTATTAGCCTTGGCCTGGGCATAGATTTGAGTAAACCATGAACTTCCTTGCCCAATTTTCATGTGGAAGAATCACAATGAACCAAAGTTACAGCTCTGGCCGCAGTTGTCTGGCATACTTGTGCTACTTGAATTTACTTACATAAACATATGTTCACTATATGGTAGGACAGAACTTGTAACTGTACTGTGCTATAGGGCACAACCGAAATATAAACCATAGGGGCAATTCCTGTAACGGCTATAGGCCAAAACCCAGAGAATTCATGATTTTTACTTCAAATGAGAGTCATGTCGGAAACCCTTCCAATATGTTTTTCCTTGGCCCAAACTATCAAGATTAAATAAAAAAGGAACAAGATTTCAATGCCTGAATTGAAAATAAGACCATTATCTGACTCACTTTTTCCCTCTGCTGTGTTCTTCAAGGAAAGGACGATTTGAACCAGTTAGCCTTGTACCAGTCGTTTCTTATTTCCGTTATATATTATGTGTACCGTGAGAACACGGCGATGAAATAAAAAATGACTGGTAAAGGCTAACTAGTTCAATCGTCCTTTCTTAGCAGAACACATTGGAGGGAAAAAGTGAGTCAGAAAATCATCTTATTTTCGATCTAGGCATTGTAATCTTGCGCTTTTTTTTTTATATAATCTTGATAGTTTTGGGCCAAGGAAGAGCGTATGGAAGGATTTCCGGTATGATTTGGATTTGAAGTAAAAATCATGAATTATCGGGGTTTTGGCCTATAGCCGTAACACTAATTGCCCCTATGGTTCGAATTTGTTGTGCCCTATAAATGTTAGGCTTATGCTTAGCCTAGCCTAGGTCTGTCTGCATTGAATCTGTACATGTAGTGCTTGCTTTGCCTGAATCGTATGTCGTAGCGATCTGTGTCTGGGCTTAGGTGTATTACATTTTGGCCTTGGATGAGAGAGTTTTTTGACCTAAAAATTGCTGGTTACTGAGGCCATGTTTGTAAACATATGTTCACTATATGGTGTTGGTAGGACAGAACTTTTAACTGTACTGTGCTATTAATGTTAGGCTTATGCTTAGCCTAGGTCTGTCTGCATCGAATCTGTACATGTAGTGCTTTGCTTTGCGTGGATCGTATGTTGTAGCAAACTGCATCTGGGCATAGGTGTATTACATTTTGGCCTTGGATGAGAGAGTTTTGGCATACGATTGACCTAAAAATTGTTGGTTACTTACAGTAGGCCATGTTTGGCCTTGGACTTAAAACGAATTTTGTGGCCTGGGTTGACACTTGGGGCGAACTGGTAGGTCTTTAGGAGCAAACTGGTCAACGCCTGGGGGTGAAGACTGGTTGGTTGAGAGCAAACTGGTGGTTCATAAGCTGGAAGTAGGGCAAAACAATGGTAGTAAACCATGTTCCTGTTGAACTACTCCAGCACAGCCCATGTGCAGTGTGTACAAATTTTTGACATCCTCCATATACTGGTGTTAGAGGGATTATTGGACTTACTATTCAATATTGGTATCAGCTGATATACTCCATTTTCATCATTTATACGTATCGGTAAACCTTACCTAAAATGCAGATATTACCAAACCAATGTTTCTCATCCTGTTATTAATGAAAGTGTCTAGCATGGTTGACTTGATGTCAATGATTTACTTCATGAAAATGATACAACACCTAGTGGTAGTGCCCTATAGCCTATGGCTTTGTTTATTGTATGCCGTTTTCTCAAATATCAGTATCAGATTGGTATGGGCCAGTATTGAGAATTAAAGTACCGGTGTCTGTAATATGGGCTACTGGTAATATTGGTTAAACACTAGTATGCGGTATGTGCGCAAGCTCCTTAATCCTTTCAGAGCCATTTGGCAGCATCAGCAAATTACTATGGTTGCCTACACTAGACATTTCACACCAAGGGAAAGTGAATATTTACATAGTGCCAACGACTTGGCTGGTGATGGAGTTGGCTTGGTGGTTGAATGTACTGCCTTGCACACTACAGGTCCCTGGATCAAATCATGGTGAAACCACTTGGAAATTTTCTGGGGACTGAAATTTACTTGTTCAGCATAGCTGTGCACAGTCATGCCGAGGCGGTTTTAAATTGGTGAATTTAAATTGGGTATCTGATTGTCCCTTTCAAGAATTTGTCGGATTCAGGAAGTTGTCCAATTCAGGAAGTTGTGAGCTTTGCGTTGTTCAGCTTTTGAGCAGTGTTGCAGAGCAAGGAACCTCAACCCTTCCCAGCCTTTGGAAAAGTGGCGAAAGACTGGGGATACACCTACCTCCATTGGAGGGGGACGTTGAATGCGGGAGCGATTGGTAAACATCTGCCTCGTTAATCTCTGAGCATTAGTCGAAAAGAGAAGGCAAATCTTGCCAGTGTTCATCTACCCTCACTCTGGTATAGGGTCCTTGATGAGCCAATTGGCTTTTAGACTCTCAAATGTTTAAACTCAAATTCAAACTTTGGAGTTAACGTTCACAAATTTAGCTGTCACCTGATGTATCATTTGATGCATGTTGGTATTGAAATGTTGCAAGAAAATGTGCACTTAAACTAGGCCAAGGCCTATAAGGCCACCTTAATGGCATTATGTACAATATAGCCTACAACTATGAGGGGTTTAGGACAAGGGTTGGTAATGGCCTTGGAGTTCATGAAACTGGATACAGTACATTTTAGTATCAAATGAAAGATTATTATTTTCTTAACAAAACTTGTGGACATTTTTTGTTGTAGTAAGGTTATTTCTTATGGAAAGTAAAGAGTTAAATCACCTTCCTGTATTCATTACTACACTGTACAAAATGGTTGGTCCTGAGTGAAGGCAGCATATAAGTGTGTGGTTCTAAAAGGGTTGATATCTACTGAACACGAGTTGAAAAGAGGTAGCAATATGGCTGGTGTTCATCAGCTGTACAGGGTCTAGGTTAGCATGAGATAAACTGCCTGTATCAAACTGTTTGACTTACCTCATAGCAATGATGCTCATCCACTTTGTGTTTAAAGGTCTTGACAATGATGCTGTGATTTGCTGATATAAATGCAGCCATGTCAGTGGTTTGTTTCAAAAATCCCACTAATTTTTATTTCAATATGGTTGTAATGTGAGAAAATACAGTTGATTTCAAGGTTGTTGTGATTTCTTCAAGGGATCTTCCAAACTCAGGACTAAACTTTTTTTACCATTTTGTTTCATTCCTACAGGAAACTATAAAACACAGCTTTATGATAAAAAGACCAACACCTTTATGCCTTCCAGCCCTGGGATTGGCATGCATGTTGAGATCAAAGGTCCAGATGATGATGTCATTTTATCAAAGATGTACAGCTCTGAGGGTAGATTCACATTTACTTCACACACACCTGGAGAACATCTGATATGTATCTATTCCAATTCTACATCATGGGCAATGTTTGGTAGTAATAAAATGGTGAGTATGATGAAGATTTGCTGAGCTGTCTTGTATGGTGTCCTACTAAATGTGATGTTTCAAACAAAGCAGAAACATTATCTGTATTACATAGTGAAAATGACATCTCAAATCACAAGTTGCATTTAGAGGTAGTTAATTTTCCAAGGCATGTTATGTTTTTAGAAATGCAGTGCATGATGAGAAATATGTCGCATTATTTGGACAAATTGATTCGACATAGCTTTTTATATTCTTGTTAATGGTGACATCTCTATGTCTTTGACATCTCAAATTACGCATAATCTCATTCTGTGAGCTTGAGAAAATGTTGATGTTCTTTTTAACAAAAGAAACCAAACTTCAGCAAGGGATATCTTCAAAAAGACATGGGGTGGTGGTAAATGGTTTTGCGGATACCTGGATTATCTGAAAATGCTTCCAGAAAGTAGTTTGCAAAGTAATGAACAAAGCCAATTGTCATAACATGTCAAAAAGTGATTATTGTGGCTAGTAATTGGTCTGATTTCACTTTCTTAGTGCTAGTCCAATATGAAAAGAGTGTGGAGTGCCATAGATTGGCTACAGTCACAATATCTTGGTTCTAAAGTATGAATACCCCTTCCTTGTGAACAAGATTGCAGTACCAAGAACAAAATATTTGCTTCATGATTTGAAGTTGAAGGATATGTAATATATGTGTATTATGGGTTCCAGTGGTCATAGGCATAGGAAAAGGGGGCAGGGGGCCTACCCTGATTGGCGGGGGCAAAACCCTTGTTTCGCTCCCCCACTTTGGATGACACGCTGCCAAAATATGGCATTGAATAGGATGAAATAAACTTCAAAGTTTACCAACAAAACATTGCACCATTTTGCATTTAGGGCACTTTAAATAGTCAAAATATTTCTGAAGGAATGAAATTACTTGAAAGTTTGTCAAATATTGCACCATTTTGCATCTAGGGTACTTTAGGAACTTTAAATAATTAAAAAATGTCCAAATGGGAGGGGACACCCCTTAGACCCCTCCTCTAGGACATTAATCACTAACATTCACTTCTGCCTCCCCCCTCCCACTTTCAAACAGCTTCCTATAAGCTTTTGATGGTAAAAGAGAAATCTATGCAGTTACTTTGGTATATTGTATGGGTGTAATTGCATGTGACGTCAAGCTTGTTAACACATTATCTCATAATTGGACTCATGGATATTTTTAGTACAGTACTTAGTATTAGGATGCACCATCTTGAGAGGAAAAAACCTGTACTTGGTATTAAAGACCTGTAGCCTACCACAATAGAATGAACTTTTTACCATGACATGGAGTAAGATACCATGTCAATACTTAGGCTGCAACTGCAGTATCTTGGCGTAATTGTTTTGAAATAATACCTAATTTAACAAGAAATACTAGATCAGAGTACTTTATCAGCATTCTTGGCTGTGAACAAGCAAAGATCTTTTGTAATGGATATGTTAAGGTCTTTTGTTAGGAATTTGTTAAACTCATTTTGGCTATCTTGATAGTGCTTTTCATCCACATGATCTTTACCAAGTGTTTATTCTAACACTACCATATAGTGAAGAAATGCAAACAAGTAAATATTAAGATCAGTTCATGTCCATTGCTATAGTTATTTTTAAATATGAGATCTCTAGTAATGTCAACCTTTACTCCAACAGCATTCCATGTTCTGGACATGCTGTAATTTCTTGTCAACAAAATGCACTGGTATAACTCTTACACTAGGATGTTTTTTGAGAAAAATAATAGGTCATTTGACCAACATTTAAATGTAATCATGTTCTATCAGCATTGCTCTCCATTTAACCCATATTCCAGTGTTAAGGGAATCCATAATTAGAAAATTGCAATATCAGTGTCATAACTTTGATGTTAAGATCAATTCTTTTATGTCAACATACTGTGTTACGGGAAAGATGCAAATGTTATCTTGCTTTTCACACAGAGAGTTCACCTTGACATTGAAGTTGGAGAACATGCTAATAACTACCCAGAAATACAGGAGAAGGACAAGTTAACAGAACTACAGTTGAGAGTGCGACAATTGTTAGATCAAGTAGAACAAATACAGAAGGAACAAAATTATCAAAGGGTGAGAAAAGTGGCAGACTATATGTAAACTTGCATGGTTTAGGGTAAAACATTACCTATCCAAGTATGGCAAAGATCGAGAGATAAATCTTGATGTTGATTAGAAGCCATAACCTAAGTTCATGTGCACCAGTCGTTGAACTCTATCTTATGAGGACACTTTCATACAGCAGCAAGTACTGTAGTAGGTAGCTAGCCAGCCATGTAGAAAGTACACCACTTTGTAGTCTCCATTGATTTACACTCAAAATTTGGTCCTATTTTGTGACTTTTTCACCCTTGAAGAAGTTCTCAACAGGTTGAAGCTACCCCTTGTATGAAGGTTATAAGTAGAGCTTTCACACTGGTTTTAGAGTTTTGTTCCATTTCAGATTTTGACCCAAGAGAGCTTGTGTAAAAGGTTGGTGGTTTCTGCATTCAAAGGAAAATATTGCATTTGTCATAGAGAAATTTTCATATTTTTTAAACCAACATTAATAGATACAGAATGATGGACTATTCGAAATAAGGCAGTGCTGGTATATTTCTTTTCAAGGAAGAAATTCAGTCATTTGTTGCACAAAAGTAATTTGGTCACCCAAACTTTGAAAAATTCAAATGATGCAACATCAGTTACTCTTGAAATGCATAATATTAAAGAGGAGATAAAGCTATTGCCAGAGTTTATTAGTGAGACTGAACGGTTTTATAATAACTTGAGGTATTTTCCTTTTATGCCATGATGGTGCATTTTAACAGCAATATTTCCCTTTAAACTTCATTCAAATTCCGTTTGCATAGCCGATATAATGCATGCAAGTGCCTAAAATACCCTCAGTTTTTGTACTTGTTGTGTAATCAGACTTCTTCTCATCTGTATTTCAAAGGCTGAATGTTGCAATGTTGCAAAAAAAAGCCTATGAACTTGGCCAGTGCAGATCTCTACTTAATTCTAATTTACAAAAAATTAGTTGTCATTCATTATCTGTCATCCTGTAGTACAATACATGTACTATTTAAGGAGTATCAGGCCCCTGCTGGTTTTACATTTACTTGTTGAGTTTGATGTGCTTTGCAATTCTGTTCAGTACTTGAAAGGGGAATGTAGGTTGTTAAAATCTAATGCATCAAGTTTTAGGTATCCACAGCTGTAGATGGTCATAGTAAGTTTCCCATTCAAACTGTCTTCATGTTTTCCAGCTTATGAGCCAATGTGTTGTTTTGTCTTTGTATTAATTGAGATATTTTTCTTTTTTGTGTCCAGTACCGAGAAGAACGTTTTCGACATACAAGTGAGAGCACTAATCAGAGGGTATTGTGGTGGTCCATTGCACAGACAGCTATTCTTCTAGTGACAGGTTTCTGGCAGATGAGACATTTAAAGGGATTCTTTGAAGCAAAGAAACTTGTGTAGATTTATTGTAAGTTACATTCCTCTTCCCCTTTCCCCTCCAAAAAAATCAAATCTTAAAGAACAAGACGTTTTGTGAAAGGGTTATACAATGTGTAATGTCCCAAATGCAAGGGTGAAATTAACCAGCACCAGGTGCTTCTTGGCACTTTGTGTCCAACCAAACAGTGCCCGTTGACCTTAAAAAGAATGCTACCGGATGCCACTTTTTCACCGAAAGTAGCACCCATAATCCTTGAAGTCTTAAATATGCATACATCATTGTAGCTGGTTCCTTGTTTCCTGGTAAACACAAAGTGTCTCCTGGCTGCACCAAAAACCAGGGAACCATGAGACACTTTTTGACTGAAAGTGGCTCCTGGTTTGCTAACCTTAATTTCACCCTTGCCCAAATGGTTTTCTAGGAAAGCTAAATAGGGCACAAGGCAAAGTCAACCCAAGTGGTAATTTGCAAGAATTATGCAAGTATGCAAAGGATGTAAGTGATACCTGTGTAATTTATCTGCAGCTTTATGTACTTTTCTGAAATGCCAAGAGCTGGCAGCAGTCCTCTTTCTGTAAGTAGTAAGAACACCTCACCAACTGATAACTTGTTAATATGTGGTCTCCCTCAAATTTTGCCTTGTCGGTGAAAAGGACCACACACAGTATTCACTTTTGGGAAACCAAAGTGGAGTGTCGTCTCCTCCAAAATAAACAAATGTAGTAAAAAAGGTTGCAGTAAATCTTAAAAGAATCTATATTAGGACAAGATTTCATTTGGGCTTACCTTCTCACAGTCCTGTGGAGTTACTTAAAATGGTTTGTAAGCTATTGGACCCCATTTATCTGTACTTTCAGATGTCAGTGGCTAGCAAACCACAGTTCATTTATCAGCTGGCAAGCTGTTTCATGAACTCATGATCAGGTATTGGATGGAGCCACAACATCAGGTAGACTTCTTTCCAGGCCCATAGCCAGACAAGGTTCTGAAGAGGGTGAAATGGCTTCCAGGGGGCCAGATGTGTAAATATGAATTAGTTAATGTTAACTTGAAACTTTCTAAGGTGGCAAAATAATTTTCGGGGGGGGGGGCTTTCCCTTGGCTACAGGTCTGCTTACTTCTCATTTGAGAGGGATATATTTCACAAATACCATTATCGTTTTAGTAAAATATTCCTCTAAAAACTTAAACTACCTAACAAGATATATTCGAGGAATGGAAATGAAACCAGTCAGTATTAACCCTCATAGTAATGACGTCACGTTTAACATGAAACTGTTGACATGGGAAGGTGAATAGATACTCAAGTTCTCTTATTTTCTTCTCCAGATATGGACAGAATAGGTTGATTGGAGTTAAAACCACAGAAGAGTGTAAGGCAGGATGGTGTTCTGAAAATCCAGCATTCTAGATTAAAATGTTTTGTGGGGTTCGAAAATTGGAAGGGCAAAGTAGCAAAGAGCATTGGAACACCTCTATTGGTTTTTGGCTCCAAATTTGCAAAGTTGATCTCCTGAGACAGAGCTGGGGTATTAAGTGGGTTAATAACCAGTGTACACTAGAGGTATTAGTAATCGTTTGCTTATATACAGCATACAGGTAAGAGTGAGCCCCTATGTCACAAAGGCATACTATCTTAAAATGCTGTCCTTAAAAGTGGAAACATATTTGAGCTTAAAGTCAGAAAATTTTGTACCCTTTTTAGTCATATTCTATATTCCTCAGACACATTCTGTGGAAACTGTTTATTTTTCCTGTAATTGAAGGATGTTAGTCTGTTACCAGGGAAGGAATGTTTGATATCAGTCCAACATCTTTGCAAAAATTACTGAGAGAGAGATTCAATTGATGCTAATACAGGGAAGATTCTGTCTTGAGTGGTTTTCTATTTCACAGTTTAAGTGACAGCACCAGGATTTTTAATGTGGGGAAGGGAAAGGCAACTACGAGTAGAAGAAATTTCTGAGGTTGGGTCAGTAAGCATGTCAGCTGCATATTTAGGGGGTGAGACTATGACAAGATACTTTATGGGTGGGGGTATCTGTTCTTTGAGGCTTCCCTCCTTGCAAAGACAAAAGGACAATAAATGTCTTATATACAGATGGAAAGTGGAAAAAAGTAGCTCAATGAGACTCTTTATGATGTGAAGACCAGAGAGGAGGGTTTTTGCCAGTGTGAGATGAAGGTCAGTGATGGGGAAGGTTTTGTGTGGAAACTAATGTAAGTTGTGAAAGAATAATGAAATCATTGTTTTTACACAAAAAACATAAAGACAAACGCATTATGTCCAAACTTCTTGAATGCAGCTGCCTCAGTAACTCAGTTGTTACTATTCACACTGCAATAGCAGTTTATAGTAATCCTGGTCTTGCCATGTGTGTAGCAACAAAGAATCTTAGGCAGCTGCAGCCTTGCTGAGGGTGTTGCAGCTTTGCTGAGGGAGCTGCAGCCTTTGCCAAGTTAAGCTGGAAAGCAACTGTAGCTGTCCTAGTTTGACATGGTGCCTAACAATAAACAAATAAAACATTCAGAAAAATATATGACATGATATGCTTTTCATTATTGCCTTGTGACTTTATGCCTATTTTTTTCTTCCTTTTTAATGTTTTTTTTTTTTTTTTTCTTGTTGGTATAACTATACCAAGAACAAAGTGCTTTGTGAATTTTGTAGTATATTCGAGTGGTAAAGAGGTTTGTTAATTTGTTGTTGGGGAGGAATTGCATTGGACATCAGTGTAGCTATACTTGCGACTTTTCTTTTAAATTGCAACAATGGTTAACTTGTAATATGTATATATTGCATGTCACAACACATATATTGGTTTGAAAGTCTAGGCTTTTGTTTGTGGTAGTTTTGATGCTGGTAGATGGTTATAAGTTGTACATGTGTATGAAAGTGTGGTTGAAAGGAACCACAGTGTTAAAACAGGCCTACCAAGCCTTACATTAAGAGGAGTTCGACAAGATTTCAGTCCAGTCCATGTTTTGGTTTCAAATCTTTTAGAAGAACAGGGTGCCATTATATAATGATCAGGAGCCGTAATTGGGCATGATGGCAGTGCATTACCAAGATATGGTAAAACAAGATAAAACATGATGTATGTAAAAATGTTTGAAGTGAGCTCATGAACTTACGTAATTGTGAACAAATCGGGGGAATTTTATTTTTATGTGCAAAAATCAAGAAAAATGCACATTTGTGGATTCCATTGCTAGTTCTGGATTTAATAAGTTGGGGTAGGGAGTGTCAGTTGGGGAGTGTGATCAGACACTTGCTAGGGAAATTGAAAGTTGCCTGGTCCCTGGTCATATAGTTTTGAAGCACACCAGATGCTTAATCTTGGGGACCATAGGGTAGCAATTCTGTGGCTCCTACTTAATGTAAGGCTTGCTACAAACATTGTAGAAAGAAGAAATTCTGAGTTTGGTTTTGAGCATTAGCTATTTTAAGGCCAAAACAATGTCATCTTTCCTTAAGTATACATAGTTATTATCATACTGTATTATCGTGACATTTTTATGTGCAATGGTCAAAACTTGGAAAAGTTCAGGGACATTAACCATGTACAAAAATGTGCACTTTTTAAGTTTTTGTTAGGCAGTCTTCACAATCAAGTGAATCCTGATTTCACATTCTAACACCCTAGTTCAAAGTGTTCATACTAATTGCATCTGCAGAAAGGTGTAAGGTGAAGATTAAATGTAATTTCCATTCTTGAGTATTTTCGTGGCATATCCATAGACTGTCTCAAATTAAAAGTGAATTCTGTAAATACACCACATCTGAAAAGATTTTAAGAGCTCTTAAAGATGCTAAAAAGAGCAAGCTATCTATATACCTGAAACTAGTTATGTAGCTTTTGAAAGAGTAGGGTGGATTTAGAGCACAGCACCGGAAATCCGATGACACTTCACTGCTCCATCACTGCCACTGCTGACTGTATTGATGGGACATGTATCTTGAGGCAAAGGTCAACTATGTTGTAATTTGCATTTCTATTTTGATATTAGAAAAGGTTTCTAGTTTGTTTTACAAATATTGCTACATGTTTCAGGTAAATTAAGGATCTAGTTTTTGTTTTTAGGTTATTTCTCATCAAAATTTATGAGTTTATTGTTCAATTGTCTCTCACATGGGGCTGTGAATATGTAGCACAACCATTCATCTTTTAATAGCAAAATTTTTAAGTGATTATTTGTGATTATGGCCTTTGCATTGTGGGGACCTGGTGAGCGGGTTATTGGTAGAAAAATTTGTTTACAGTAAGATTGATGAGGTGAAGAGGACAGAAAATGGGGAAAAATCACAAAAATGTTTGAGATGAGTGAAAAATAGGAAGAGAAATAAAAAAAACTTTGCCATTATTCACAAGTGGCTTTTACTTCACATTTTTTCCACATGGAATTGTTTGTAATTGCTGCACAATCACAGTCCTAAGGTTGTTTTATTTAGTTTGGGAAAATGTTAAACTTTGCAAGCCAGGCTTATTTCTGTTGAAGTGTCCATCTGTACTGACTGTTCAGTGGCAAAATATAATTATGTATGTGAATGTTGCCTTTTACCAATTTTGCAATAAAAGGTTTACTGACTTGTACTTCATGTTGTATTCTTGTAGCATTTCAAGGTTGGTTATCAGTCTGTAATGGTTCATTCAGTGGCCAACAGATACAACTTCCAAAAGTTAAAAGAAGGATCTAAGCTCGAATCAAATTTTGATATGTCAGAAGGGTACTTCATCCTGGTGAAATTCATATTGAAACCCATTTTTGGTTTTGATGATACGAGAAACCAATGCATTCATCATGGCGTGTGTGTATGTGTGTATGGTGCATGTGTGTTATGTTTGTGTCTATGACATTGCTCGTTAACACGATATCTCAAGAAGGGAAACTGGCAGTTCTCAAACTCGGTACATAGATGCCCCATATTGAGAGGAAGAACCCTATTGTTATTGGTGCAGGTCAAAGGTTATCTGGGGTCACCAGTGGTCAAACTCTGAAAACCTTGTTAACATGATATCTCAAGTTAGGAAGCTTGGATTAATTTCATACGTACTAAGTAGATGCGTTATAGTGAGAGGAAGAACCCTATCATTTTCGGTGGGGGGTCAAAGGTCATCTGGGGTCACTGGGGATCAAACTCAGAAACTTGTTAACACAATATCTCAAGGTTCCTAGGAAGCTTGGAATAATTTCATACTTAGTACGTAGATGCGTTTTGGTAAGAGGAAGAACCCTCTTCTTTTTGACGAGGGTCAAAGGTCATCTGGGGTCAAACTCTGAAAACCTGGTTAACACAATATCTCAAGTTAGGAAGCTTGGATTGATTTCATACTTAGTATGTAGATGCGTTATGGTGAGAGGAAG
>WURT03051772.1:0-14233 GCA_009936505.3 Holothuria glaberrima
TTAGGTGGCATGTCACCATAACTTTAAATCAATTCGAAAATATTACATGAACCTGAAGGTATGAAGTGTTATTTCATTGATGATTTTGGTAACTGGAAAAAAAACTTGTGCAATGATGGCATCTGGACGTACAAAATTTAAGCCCATGTTGCAAAATATTGGTGCATGATCAACAGCTATGTATGTATTACCTGGTTCCTGGTATGTGTGCCAATGTAAACACTCAGTGTTGACACCATTTAACGGTGAATATTTTTGAACATTTATTCTGACCCGTTTAACTTTTGGGAGATAAAATGGAAATAAACAGCTAGAGGAGTGAGTCATTCAAATGATAAGTACAATGGTAAGAACTGCAGTGAAAGGCATATTAATGAAGTAAGTTGGCTTTGCAAATAAACACACTTTGGTCACCCAATGATTACTATGTTGCATGCATTGTGATGGGCTAAGTTTTGCACAGTAGATGTCTGTTTGAGCAGGGTCCACTATATCAGAGGTTCACTAGCCTAGATTGAAGGCTAGACGTGTAGTGGGTACGTACTCGTACACACTTTTGCTCAATTGCCAGTTCTCATACTCATGAGAAAGGATTTGTACTCTCACTCATATTCACAGATTTTGGAAGTTATGCACTGTAGATTATGTACTGGTACTCAAGAAAAATATACGGGTGCACATGCTCACAACCTGGGACACTAGACCTGTAGCCATACATACTCTTGACAATGTACTCACACTACAAGTATGTTGAAGGCGCACTAGACTTAAAAAATCCAAGGCTTATTCTTATCCTGACCCCAAAAGTAACATTAACTACAATCCTTATCCCAGTTAAGGCTAATCCGTATTTTAATCCTAGCTCTACCCCGAGTAGCTTTTCCACCAAGCAGATCTTCTGTCTGCTGAACCTTTGACCTCATGGGATTCTTACATCTACTTCAGGCATGTGCTAGATGAAGATGTATATGTCATGGGTAGTTTATTTACCAAGCTATTGTTGACACATTCAGTAAGTTTAATCAGAAAAGCCAGTTGACCTTGCCAATATTGAAATCTGTGTCATAGTCTGTTACTGTACACATAGATGAGTTTGTTGTCACTTGAACGTTCTTACTGTATGTGGTACAGTACAGTACTCACTGGTTAAATGCAGTTCTAAGTAAGGAATGATCCGTAAACATTTCTATGTAGTCCAAGAACATTTCTACATAGTAGTTTCATGTGTGATATTTCATTTCCTGTTGAAGTGATATTTTTATTTCCACTGAGGTTTTGGGATTACTTTTAATTGTGAGCTGGGCATTCTTGCCCAATATGCAGTGAGTCTATGTGGGAGAAAAGCGTTGTAGTTTTTACAAAGAACAGTTGTATTATCTGACAATGAAGAGAGGACCAGAGAGTTGGTGGGCCTACTTTGAAAGAGAAAAGGTATTTAAATTGAGAGAATGAGAGATTTTCAGTTCTCCGGTCTAGGATGTGTAGTAAAGTTAGGATAATTGGCTCAAGGGCTGTGGTAAAAGAGTACAAAGGAAATAAGACTTAAAGAGCAAAGGAAATGTAGGTCTAGTTAACAAATTAAAACCAGTTAATCCACTCCATCATTCTGTCTGGTTGCTGTCACATACGTAGAAAAAGTTGGACAGATGTTTCTTCATGGAAAGAAGCCACATATATCCAACAAATATTTACAAATGTCATGAACAAAAGCAAGCCCACTGTGATCCATTTGCTAAAATGTCCTTCTCAGTAACAATTTTTTCTGGCTAAGAGCTTCCTAGTTACCCCATTTTTACATAAATGTATATCAAATTTCAACGCATGGAGTGTATTGAGCTCAAAGTATGATCATACTATTGGTATGATAATTTTGCTGGTCTACCAGAGTTGCTTCCTGTCATTCTTTATAAAGGATTACTTCAATCTTATCACATGCACATTCACTTGATTGATATGAATCATATGCTTAAATTCAGATGTACAAGCCATTCTTGTTTGCTGGTATCTGTGAATTGAAGAATTCTTTGTCATAACTTAATGATCACAGAAAGGTGTTTTGAGTGTACAGTATTTTGCACACTTGTTTTCTAAATGTATGTCAATCATATATACAGATGCATAATAAGGTCATGATTCAGTGATTAGTTTGTGTTGGCTGTGAATTTAAGCCAGTCTGTATGATTTGTTTGATATAAGGCATCCATTGAAGGAAAGGCCAAATTCCCCTCAGTGCCTGCCATTGTGGCTATGTATAGCTTGAAAGAAGGTAATCATAATGACTTTGGTTGGCTATGCAAAAGTCACTGCCTTAAATGTTAAATGTATCATCTGTCAATTGCCATCAATTGCCATTAATTTCCGGAGCAGAAAGCTCCTTACAGTACTTCCTTAAATCTAACATTCTTATTTATTTTTCTCCACAGTGGCGTAAGAAGAGAATGAGGAGGTGAGCCCTGGTTTTCCTAAAATTTTTTTTTCATTTGAAAAGTGTTTTGCATGCATGCAATTTGCTAAGTTACAAACAGGCAAAAGCTTAATAAGAAAAGTCAAGTTGGTAGATCCACAAAGCCATAGCCAAAAGTTTTGCCTTCATTTAAACAGTAGTAGTGATATGCATAATAATGGGTGCTCAGTGCTTTAAGCATAAATTGTAAAGGTTGTCAGTATGCCCCAGACTGAAGGTCAGATTCACATCTTATATGGTGCCAGCATGGTGGTAAGTATTAGCCTGGACCATGTCTGACCCCCAACATTCTGTTGTGAAAAATTTTTAAAGGCCGTTTACTCTTTTGGGGTAAAGATTGCCCACCAACTATTGAATGAAAACTTTAACTGTACTGATTCAAGTTCATTGGACTAGTTGGGTTTTAATATTTAATATCATGTTGACATCACAATCGTATATCAATGTTTAAAGTTCCATCTTTTAAAGCAAGGCTACTGTAGATACATTGTTTTTAATGCCAAATTCTCATAATTTGGGCAGAAAGTATTCCAGTTGCATATTTAAACCTGGTTGGCACTCCCCCTGGAAAGGTATATATGGTAGTTAAAAAATGATGTGAATTTGCAAATGCACAAAGTTGGCTTTTGAAAAAGGGACCAGGCTGCTGTCAAATAAAAGATGACTCCCAAATGACTCAAACTTCAGACATAATTTTTGCATGCTTATTCAAAGGCATGCTGGAATGTTGGTTTAGCTGATCAGTGTCAGACTGCTCCATTTGTGGAGTTGGTCGAGAATGACCATTATTCTTGTTCCTTTCTGGGTTGTCAAGATCATGCATTTTATAAGTTGACAGGGCTAATTGTAAAAATATAAAAAGGTAGGAACTGTGACTATGAAATTGTGAGGCACATGCTACAAATGTGCCCCCACCAGATGGCACTAAAAGGCCAAGTTCAGCACTCAAAATTTCTCCTGGGCTCTAATTAAAAGTGAATGGGACACAGTATTATATTTTTATCTTGCATGGGCAAATCTGTACATACATTCTTTTGATCAAAGAAGGGGTCAGAATACTGCATGCAAAATTCAGACATTCCTTTCCATGGTCTCTTCCCTTTAGGACAACAATCAATGCACCACGCACTGAGAAACTTCTGAGAAAATGCCTGTGCTTAAGTTCAAGATGACATTGTGACCTGTTGCAAATGTGCATTTTGTTTTAAAAATTTCTTGTTCGGGTCAGTGTCATTGTTGATAGATATTTTATGACTGCTGATACACAAGAAATGAAAAGATTGTCATATCTTTCACCAAAGAGAATTTGTAAAGTGGTCAGTAAAAGAGTTGTGCATGTTGCATGTTCAACAGCTGTTTGGCATGGTTTCAGTGAAGGTACTTATTCTTTTATGAAGAAGGCAGGCCTATAGCCAGACAATGTACTGAAGGAAGCATCTTCCAGGATGGAGTGAAAATGGTTTTAAAGGGACAAAATTTGCTATGGATGATGGATGAAAGTTTTTCTAGGGAGCATGCATCCCCTCCCCCCCCCCTCCCTACCATTCAGCCATCACTACAAGCCTTGAGAATAGTTTTGAAACGAGTTAGGCAGGCAAGATGGTTTTATCTGTTTGTTTAAAATATGATGCAGTCCTTCATGGTTTGTGACTGGTTATTTTGAGTGAGTTGGGAAAAGACAAAGAACAAGTATGTACATTTAAATTTAATCACATGACAGTTTTCTTTTTTGACAAGTTGCTTTACTGTTTCTTGATTAGATTGAAGCGGAAAAGGAGAAAGATGAGGGCAAGGTCCAAGTAGACAGTTTGCATCACCTGTCCACTCTAATTACTTTAATACATCTTTCCACCTGTACACAACAACATTCGGCTCTTCAACCTTGGAAGGAGCCCCGATTCTGTGGTCTGTATCGTTCAAATAGTAGAAGTCCAGAAAGCCAGATAGCTTGAAGTTCAGAAGCCAAATGGGGCAGATGGCAGAAACTTAGAGGACATTGTCCAAAGAGAGATGAGTGGAATTTCGCCTTTCCATTTTGCGGATTACAACTAACTCCTATGTTGATTTCACTGAACATTTTCATTATTTTAAGTTCTTTGTTTTGTTCTGCTGGGGAGTTCTTTGTAATTGCCAGTTGGACAGCTTGGACTGACAAATTTTTGTGAATGGAAGTGGAAGCACCATTTTATCTGATTGAAAGTACTCTTTATTTCAAACTGTAAAAACTTTTGTAAATCATGTTATTAGCTGCTATAACTCCATATGTTAGTGTTATAGTTGCATGCATGATCTTCACATTTAGAATAAAGTAATTGGAGTGGATAAAGTATTTATGGTCTCCTCCTGTTATTCTTCTGATATTATGTTTTCTTCTGATACTGACATTTGCTAACTCATCTCAAGGATATTCAAAGGTTTTTCTGGAATAACATTGTTTCACACAGCAAAGTTGGATTCTTTGTAGGCTTATCTTGAAATTCGATCTAAAATATTGTTTCCTCACTTGTAAAGTTTGATTTTGTTCCAATTGTTCCAAAATACATGTTCTATAAAAGTCTGCAAAATTTCCTGAAGTAGGTGTTGACATGGGATAGTATTGGGAACTGACATTTTAGAGTAGATTAGAAGGAAATTGTATATTATAACCTACAAGTTTGTGTGCCAAGTTGAAATGAGAACTGCAGCTATTTACTGTTACAGCCATTTGCTGAACTGCTTTGTATTGTGAAACAGACTTTGTTCAGATCTAACCTCCAAGAATTCAACCTTGTACATCATTATTTGAATGTTCCCCCAATTGAAGACTAACAAGCTGTTCAGAATGCCAGTGATGTTCCTCAGTGTCCTTGCAACTTTCAGAGACTGAAAATTTACAAAACTGGAAAGCTACCTCACAATTTTGAAAAGATAGCTAAAACACTCATTATTAGGCATGAAATAAAGATGGCAAAAAGGAAATGAAAAGAGTGTCCAGTCTGGTTAGAAAAAAAAAAAAATCTAAGATTGGAAAAAATTCATAATTGAAATTCTTTATTTTCAGTCTCTGAACAATGCAGTTGACTTCCATTACCTTTCTGTGCATGATTTTGCCCTCCCCTATTTAAACTTATTACAAAAAAAGAATGTATTGTGTAGTTTCACCATGTAGTTAAAATAATCATAACCACTTTCAAACAATAGACATGATGACCAACCTTATTCCACTTATTATGAGCAACTTGGGCATATTTTGAGAAGCTGAATGAAATGTGAAAATAAGGACTAGTTGGGGTAGTAAGTTCAGTAGGAAAAGATTTCTTTCCTGAATGACAACTTGAATACTGTACCACATTGACATTGCATAGCATGAACTAAACAGGTTTGAAGCAGTGATAAAGAGATGGAAGGGTGGGGGTGGAGGGCATGCTGGTTTTGGGCCACAATACAGATGGGATGGCAACTAAAAGACTGATCAGGCTATAGTTCTCTGTTGCTCCTGTAACAAATAGATAGCCATTGCAGAGGGCAGCAAGAGGTTTCCAAATTAGCTGACTATGTGGATTAAAGCATGATGCTTGCTTTACACATTCCATAGGAAAGTAAAGAATGTAACTGCTAACTAGACTTGATGCTGTCCATTTTGATGCGGTTGGTTAGATTGGGTTTTACGCCTCAACTTATAACCTCTTGGTTTAATCGGGACTATCTTTTAAAGTGGCATAACAAGGCAGTGGATAGTATGGAAGTCTCACACTGGTCTACTCATCTAGAAAACCACTAGCAGCGTATGTTTTACCACCTGAAGACTTACAAGCTGTTCAGATTGTGGGTGTTCAGCAGTGTTTGTGCAACTGTACGAGACTCAAAACTTACAAAGTGGAAGGCGACCTAGCAATTTTGAAACGAGAGTTAAAAGACCCATTATTAGGTATAAAATAAGCTGGCATAAGAAGCAAATGAAAAAAAGAACTGTCTGGTTGGAAAAAAAAAAGTGTATAATCTATGTTTGAAGAAAACTTATAATTGAAATTCTCTATTTTCAGTCTCTGACATTGCAGATACTTTGAAGCTGACCTCCATTACCTACCTGTCTTGGCATGATTTTACCCTCCCCTATCCAAATGCATGTAAAGAAAAAGTATTGTGTTGTTTCACCATGTAGTTAAAATGTTCTTAAAATAACCACTTTCAAACAAAGAGACATGAGCAACTAGGGCATCATTTTTTGAGAAGCTGCATTAAATGTCAAAATTAGGACTTATGGTATGTTCAGTAGAGAAAGATTTGGTTCTTGATTGACAACTTGAATACCACATTGACATTGTACAGCATGAGCTAAAAAGGGTTGATGCAGTGGTGGGTGCATTATTGCTGTAACTCTGGAAGAGACAGAATTGGTGGGGTGGAGGGGGTGTTGGTCTGGTCGAATATGAAGAGGATGGCAGGTAAAATACCAGCAGATCAAGCTATAGTTTTCTATTGCTCATGTATCAAGGGTTAGGGAATAGCCAGCGCAGAGGGCAGCAAGAGCCAAGTTAGCCACACATGTGGATTCAAGTATGGTGCTTCCTTACACATTTCATGGGAGGAAGGGGGAAAGGGGGAGGGAGGGAGGAGAAGAATGTAACTGCTAACCAGACTTGATTCTGTCCTTTTTGATGGGACTATCTTTTGAACTTGCATAACAAGGCAGTGGATCGTGTGAAAGTCTCACACTGATGTACTCATGTGGAAAAACTCTGGTTGAATGGATTAAATCAGTCCTGCAACTTCTCTGCAAAGAAAGATGACAGCCCTGAAAAAAAGGTAAATTATTGGTTCTTTGCACATTTTGTAGTGAAATCAGTTGTGTAAGTCAGAAAAGTTGTCATGTGCAGGGGAGGAGGTGGTAACCTAGGCTTGGGGATTGCAAGGCAGGGCTCCATTTCATTAGCCATTAGGTACAACACTACACCCACCAGTCTGAACCCAAATTTGATTAACACAATGATTGCAGCACTGAGAGAAACCAGAAATGAGCAATGGTCACACTTTGACAAGCATCACATAATCTTTTGTAAGTTTGACCCTGCATCCATCAGCAGGTCCCATTGTGTTCAATTTTCCTTTTCGTGAAATTCTAACAGCTGGACATCCTGTTGTTGATCTCAAGCATTTCATCCAGAGCAAACACTGCTTGATTGATTAAGCCTCAAGTGGAAATGTGAAAAGGGGTCATCCATTTTTTTCCACCATTTACATAAGAGAATTATGTACAATTAGCTTTGGATGCCCCTTTAGAGAATTCTTTGGAAAATCTGAAAAAAGATAACTTTTTGTGGCAAAAAGTAAATGCACATGGTTGTATGATCCCAGCATTGTACTCTTGTGGAAGTGCAAATAATGCATGATACCCTAGCTATGGTCTGTAATTTGTAATTGTCATCTCTTTTCATTCAGTTAGTCTGGATGACCAGGGATTGAACAATGAGATAATATTTTTATCAGTGGAAGTTATGGGGTGAGAGTTTATCATCCATCATTATTCAGTGTTGCTTGCAAATTTATAGATATCCAAGTCCTTTGATGCTGTCCTTCTACAATGAAACTTGATATCTTGTCTAGGGTTGCCTTGTGAAATTTTCAAGTGGAAGTCTGAAAAAAGCTTGGATTAAAGAGGCAGGGTTCGCACGGGGCCTTGAAAACCTTGAAAGTCCTTTAATTTAAATCACTCATTTTCAAGGCCTTGAAAGTGCTTGAATTTTGCTCTTTTGCATCATAGTCCTTGAAAAGTGCTTGAATTTTACAAAACCATGTCAAATGAATGCCTGTTTCTACCAAGCACATAAACAGATATCTTACCATCTAAAATTGTGTTAAATTCACCTTAAAACCATTAAAATCCTTTGAAGTTACAATCAAAAGATGAGTAGGAACTTAAGGAAAATCGGCAAAATTTTGCCGGTATAGGCTCCACTTTGCCCATGCTAAAGTGTGTTAGGCTAAGTTGCTTGTGTGAAAAGTATTTGCTGGCTTCAGGTTCGTAACTAGACAAGTGCAGAACTTAATTTCAACAAAATTACCCCAGAGTAAGATGAATCTGACAGAGGAAGGGCTTTTTCACCTCAAAATATTGTTAAAATCTGAAGAGGGTCACACTATCAGCCCTAGGCCAGCTATGTTGATGCCAGGGCCCCGGCATACCTTTCCTTATCTTAACCACACTATCTGTCCACAAGTGTTCACAATACTCCTTCTCCTACATGCTTTCATGGATTTGTTTGAAACTTGGACACAATATTCCTTGGATGGTGGACCATTTAGGGTGTACAGGAATTTTTGGTCCAAGGTCTGATGTGGGCCCTATGGCCCATTTTATGAAATTCTGCAAAATACCCCCTCCCTCCTACAAACTCTCTTGTACAATGTTGACGGTTTGTCATAATGATACTCTATTAGTGGTCCATTCAGGGTGTTCAGGAATTTGGGGTTCAAGGCCTAGGATGGGTCGTAGAGTCCATTTTGTGAAATATTACAAAATGGTTAACCCCTCGCCTCCATTCAATGTTTAACAGAGTTGACGGCCTTTCTTAGTGATGCTTGGTTAGTGGTCTGTTTAAGGTATTCTGGAAGTGTTGGTCCAAGGTCCCATGTGGGCCCTATGGCCCATTTTATGAAAATCTGCAAAATGCTTTTACTCCTACAGATTCTCTTGTACAATGTTGAATGTTTTGTCATTATTTGGGTAGTGGTACATTCAGGATGTACAGAAATTTTGGGTCCAAGGCCCAATATGTGCCTTAGGGTTCATTTTGTGAAACACTGCAAAATGGTTAACCCGTCCTGTAGTTAATGTTAAACAGATTGACAGCCTGTTATTATGATGCTTGCTAAGTGGTCTGTGCATAGTTTACTGGAAATTTTGGTCCAAGTTCCATGTGACCCTGTGGCTCTTTCTATGAAATGCTGCAAATTGTGTACTCCTACACATTCTCTTTGTACAATGTAACAGGTTTGTCGTAATGATACTCCGTTAGTGGTACCTTCAGGGTGTTCACGAATTTTAAGTCCAAGGCCCAAGATGGACTGTAGGGTCCATCCTGTGAAAATTGCAAGGTGATTAACTTTTCCTCCAGTTAACGTTAAGCAGAGTTGACGGCCTGTTATAGTAATGCTTGGTTAGTGATCTGCGTATGGTATTCTGGAAGTTTTGGTCCAAGGTCCCATGAGGGCCTTATGGTTCATTTAACAAAAATCTGCACAAGATGCTTTTCCAACTACAGATTCTTTTGTACAATGTTGATGGTTTGTCATAATGATACTCGGTTAGTGGTACCTTCAGACTGTACAGAAATTTTGGGTCCAAGGCACAAGATGAGCAGGTGTGCTTAAGTATTTCATGCTTTAAAAAATTTTCAGAATGTTTTAAAAGCGGTTTGATGTCCTTGAAAAACCAAAGATCTACCTTGAAAAGTGCTTGAATTTTATCTTCAGAGAAGTGTATGAACCCTGAAGAGAGATTTGCATCACCCCAAGTATGACTTTTACTTGGTGGCAAGCCCCACCCATAATTGTCTTTAGCTTCTTCTTGTGCAGACACAAACATAGTTCTCTGCTCAAGGCTACATGCTGGTGAGCATGAAAGACCCCATGTGTAATCAAAACATTCTCTGTGCATGCTGTGTAATATGAGCTGTTCTGGATTTTTTGAATTTTGTAACTTTGATGTCAATCAAAGAGTAGTCACCAACTGAGACTTTTGCTTACCCGCAAGTAAAAGTCATACTTGGGGTGATGCAAATCTGTCTTTAAGGGGTATACTAGGTGAAAATAAAAATTTCTTGGAAGGTTTGATGCCTCCTCTCATACCACTACATTTTAAAACGGGTGTCCAGAGGCTGTGTGGCTACTAAAATTGTAAAATGTTTCATATAATTAATCTGCCATGTCACCATGTAAGGGATGCTGGCAGAGTGGCTGAAGGATGAAAATGCCCTGTGGTTCTGATTCTTCGAAATTCAAGGCTAGCATTTAAAGAGGGCATTAAATGCACAATCTTTGAGCAATCACTACTTATACATAATAGTTATGGTATTCAAGTGCAGTAGAACTTCTTTCATGATTCATTCATAAACATTTGCCGTCTGGGGTGCTGATATCTTCACACAAAAACATACGGTCCTCCATGAAGAATCCATACAAAAAAAAACGTGGCAATTAGTTTCAAATCCTCAGGTTTTCACATGTGTTTGCTACAAGTAATCACAGGTTTTTACATGAGAACCTGCGTTTTCCCTTGACATTGACGCAGGTTGGCCAGTTGTCACACTTTGCCCCAGGTTTGACGCAGGTTTTCACAGGTTTTACATGCAAAAAGTGTGGCAAGTAAAACCAATGTTTAACAAAGAATTCTGAAACAAGCCTGTGGCTTGAAATTAAAGACGAGGAAAGGTGTGTCAACCTGTGTCAAACTTGTATACAGAGGATTCCAAAAACACAGGTTTGTCTCCCAAAAACATGTGTGATTTCCTTTTGTTTTTCATGTGTGATCATGCTTGGTTACAGAGTCTGACATAGGTTGACACACCTTTTCTTTTTATATATAAACAAACCTTTTTTATATATATATAAACAAAGGCGTTGCTTAGTAAGATTTATTCCTGAATCAAGAATTCTGTAGTCACTCAGCTTTGGGTTAGAATAGTTAGCAAATGGTAGTATAATTGTAATGGTATGGTGCATAATGCACTCTGGTGTTGTTTAAAGTACTTTCAAATGTTTGCTTTTGTGCTGAGTAAAGTATTGTAGCAAACCAAACAAGCAGGGATCCCTTGGTTTACAGCATAGAGGAAAGAAAAAGATCAGCCAATAAGCCAGTTTGTAATTGCATAAATGTCTGCTTTATACAGCAGTGTTTGCTGTGCAGGGTATATAGGCATAAAAATGCATATACAAACATAACTGATTCAAAACTGCCTTCTGTAAGGTTTCCAGAAAAGGAAGCTTAGCTCTAAGCTGTGAGCTCTGAGCACCTGAAATGCCAATACAAATGATATCTGCTGTAGGGACCTATGTATACTGCTGTATTAGAATGCAATTCCGAAATATTACACCTGGAGGAGTTCTGCTCCCGTAAGGAGCTTCATCCCCAAAGGACACCATTTGTCCCCGAAAAGACAACTGACCAACCTCTCAACCCTCAGACCTCAACATCAAGGGACTGTCATGTGTGGTCCCTTTCCTGACTGGCTGAAAAGAACAGACAGGGGCCTACTACACCAGATCTTAGCCAAAAGGCCGAGAAGCTACTACACATGAAATGTTTTAAGAAATATGTTGAAAGATATTTTGTGAAGGGTATGAAGGGAGACTTAAAGTTGAAATGTACATAAGAAAGATTTGTGCACACAGCTTAATGTAGTCCGTTCTAGATACAGCATATGATATTCTCAAAGGTCTGTCTGTGGACAGGAAATGTTTTCTGTTCAATGAAAAAGCATTGAAAACAGAAAATTATGCAAATCCTATGATAATCCATAGCAAAATCATTTCTGTACCTAATACTCCCATTTGTATAGCATGAATAAACATTGACCGTACATGTTACCAAATCAGTGATGTGCAAGATGAGACTGTTACCATATCAGTGGTGTGGAAGTTGAGACTCAACAGGGTCTCACAATATACAGTATTTCTTATGTTAACCTTGTTTATTCAACCTCAACCAGTGTATAAATGGGACTGTTGCACTGGGTATTTCAAGGCATTGAGACTTCTTGATGGCATTTTATAAGGCACACTGGTTTTTTATTCCTTGCTGATGGCAGAAGGAATCTATGCGATGGTGATGTCATGTGTGTGTGTGTGTGCGTGTGTGTGTGTAAACACGATATCTCAAGTTAGCAATGACTGACACTTTTCATATTTGGTATATAGATTTGTCATGTTGGTGGAGGTCAAAGCTCATTTGAGGTCACCAGAGGTCAAAGACTGAAAACCTTGTAAACACTGTGTCTGGAGATAGCAGTGACCGACACTTTTCATAAGTGGTATATAGATTTGTCGCGTTGAGGGGAAGAATCCTGGTGATTTTTGGTGGAGGTCAAAGGTCATTTGAGGTCCCCAGAGGTTAAAAACTGAAAACCTTGTAAACACGATATCTCAAGGTAGCAATGACCGACACTTCATATTTGGTATATAGATTTGTCATGTTGAGAGGAAAAACCCTATTGTTTTTGGTGGAGGTCAAAGGTCATTTGAGGTCACCTGAAGTCAAAAACTGAAAACTTTGTAAACACGATATCTCAAGATAGGAAATTTGCATTTATACAGATGTACACGGATGCATTATGGTGAGAAGTAGAACCCTATCGTTTTTGGTGGAGGTCAAAGATCATCAGGGGTCATCGGGGATCAAAATCTGAAAACCTTGTTTATATGATATCTTAAGGTAGGAAGCTTGGATAGACTTTGTTTTGGTACATGGATACGTAATGGGGAGAATCAAAGGTCATCTGGGGTCAAAAGAAGTCAAAAAGCAAAATTTGCCAAGAATCTTCAAGAAAATCCCAACATTTTTTAAGACAAGGAATCACGAGGCCTTTTGGCTTCTAGTTTTTAACTCATACCAATTCCTCCTGATTTGGGTTAAAATTTAAAAATTGAAATGTCACCTCGAAAAGGGGGTTTTTGGAAATTAGAAACACTGTTTTAAGAAACAGAAAAGTTCATAGCTTAAATCATTTCTAGGTTTCTGTCATAGATACTTGTTTGCTACTAAATACCCATTCCTGATGCCAAAACCTGCATGAATTGAGGCTCAGCTGCCTTGGTAAAAGCTAATCAGAAACTAGGTTTAACTCATTGATGTAATGATTGACAGGTTGGCAAATAATACACGTGATCTTTTGCACTTACAGTAGCGACAAAAGAAATTCTACAACAAAAGTAAGTTCTAACAGTCTTGATTTTGGAAATTTTACATCAAAAAGTTTTCATTACAACCACAGGAATCACTTAATGTTAATTCCTTAGTGTGTAATTATTTAGGAGTCCTTAATATATTAACAGAACACAAAAATTTGGAGTTGCTATAAAAGTTTAGAATTTTGCAGCAAACACTAAACTTTGTTTCAGATGTAACAACATGCAGAGTTCAGCAACTGCAAAGAATTTGATGCAAGTGTTTAAATTAAACAAGAAGTTACTTTGTAAGGTCTGAAGAGACACGTTTTTCCTATTCTTTATACACCAAAAACAACAAAGTTACAGCAATCTTTCCCATTTGCACCAATACAGATGCACCTCACATTTGAAAACCATTCCATACCAAGGTGGTTTACAATGTATTTACATAATGTGCCTACTAACACAATACAAAGCAATGAACTATTTGCTTAAAGAATATGAAACAGCAAACATACAATGTTGGCATTTCCGTCAACAGCTGCAGCTGTTATGTATCCGAAACAAGTTTCTGTCCATTTTGTACAAAAGGTTATGTACAGTAATGGGGCGAAAGATTAGCTGCACAGCATAACTTTGCAATGATAGAAACAGATAAGACCTCATTTACATCCCTGGAGTACTGTCACTTTATTAATAATTCTGGGAACATTCTTTCAAATATTTGTTGCGGACGTAACATTGGTTTCGGACGTAACATATGTTGACGGAATTCTTTTTGGTTTCGATGATAAGATAAACCTATGCATTCATGATGGCGTGTGTGTATGTATGTGTGTGTGCGTGTGTGTATGTGTGTGTGTCTGTGACACTTTGCTCGTTAACACAATATCTCAAGAAGGGAAA
>WURT03051783.1:0-14232 GCA_009936505.3 Holothuria glaberrima
CACTATGAAAAATACTTGTGAGAGAAATAAGAGGAGATCTGTAAGATTTAGCAAATTTTACAAAAATTTTGGGGCGAATGCTTGAGCCCTTTAACACGTAAAACGCAAGACTGGCTGAGGTGTTGCTTACGTCACATGCACTCACATAAAATTATCACTGCTTAATATAAGAATAGCGTGCAGCTAAAGTACAATAAAACACTTATAAAATTATAACAATATGTAGTACAAGTTCAACTGTGTTCAGTTTTTCCTTCTATTAAACCACGCCTAATGAATATTTAATGGGGCAATTAAAAACACATTAAACTATCAGGTTCTCGTTAATGACAAGCCTTGCACAATAATCGACCGAACAAACATCAATTCTTGACGTAACTGAGGATAAAGTTCTCGGGAATGACAGCTTTATTATAATTTCCAATGTTATGTGTTCATTTCTGTAACTTCATGATATATTCTGGTGGATGGGAAACCAAGCGAACATGATATGTCGATGAGGTTCGTATTGATCAACTTTAATGATTCTAGGCGAATGTAATGAGTCTTATTGAATGAGGAACTTACTTTTGTATAAAAAGTTTTTTTTAAAAATGATGTAATTTGATGCCTGTTGGTATTCATTATTCAAAAAGCAATTTGGTAATTAATGTACATTGAGCTTCCTCTTCTGGTACAGTAGAAATATAACAGAATGGCCAGACACTAGCATTAAGCTGTTAAGAGGAACAAGAGAATACAGAATTCAGGCCCCCAGCCAGAGAAGGGACTGAAGGGAGTCCAGACAGCTTGGGCCTGGGGTGAATTTTTTTCAATGGGCTGGATGCTCTAAGATTTATTAAGGCAATAGTATCGTAATTTTAAAATCTTTTGGGGTGCCTCCCCCCTGCCCCTTTGGCTACGACCCGGGCAGGGTCTCATTTTATGGGGCAAAATGAAAAGCACAATTTTAACAACTACTCTACATTTCTATGATTCTGTCAACGCACTAAGGAAAAGAGGGGCAAGGCCTGTGATAGGAGAAAATGCCCCTTCCCCTCGATTCTTTGTCTGTTCTCGTAGCATATCTACGGTTCAGTCCGTCGTGGATAAATTAAGGTGCATAAAGTATCATGTATGAAACAGCGAAATTTTAGGGCGGGGGCTATGGGTTTGAGTGAGCTGGATCTGGGATATGGGATAGGGTTGGTGGTAGGTTTCCTCAGATGGGGTATGTAAGGGTAGACCTACAATCCCCGACAAAACAAATGAAACAAAATCGCCAAACTGCGACTAGTTTCACACCAACAAGATTTTCGCTAAACCCCCTTCCCCCTTACAATGCTGTACCCTATTCCACCTCCAACAGGTTTGATTTAACACTGAGCGGTGGTGGTGGTGGTGGGGGTGGAGGGGTTGTTCATTTAATCTTGTCCGGGAATGTAGGTGGGATATTCATGTTAGACTGAGTACTTATCTTGCTCTGGCTAGTTCTCTGTTATACATTTCTTCTATTTTTGTCAATGTACCTTTTTTCAACCAATTTGAGATTTCCCGGAATAAAATAAACGAAACCGGCTGAAGTAAGTTTCAGACTATTGACTTATAAATGACAAACGCTCTCGGTTTTTAGAATAAATTTACACATTCATGGATATGCTAAATCATGCATTGCTCTTCTGATCATGTTAAAAGTTTGTTCTTTTTCAGTTTTTATGAATTATTTATAACATGTAAGGTGATTCCTTATTTACCCTTATATGTCATGCAACGTTGTATGAACCTGAAGAAAGATGCCGTCCATTTTCAAGGAAGATAATTTTTTTTATCCTACAGAAGGCCAAAGGTTACGGTACTGCCTGAAGGGCAAATGAAGTCACTTTAATTTAATATACCCCGTAATACTACTTCGCGAATGGCTTTTTTAATCACGTGACAATATTTTTGTTACTAAATTGTTGAATTTAGACAGAATAACTTTTTGGTTTCCTTGAAAACATCGTGAAAGATACGTGTTTGAATAATAGATCCAATGCATTGACGTCACCATCTACTTGGCAACCGATCTCGGCGTCTTGTTAGAGAACAAACAATGAATGTAATGTATAGGGGTTTGCACCAAAGGTCAAAAGGTCAAATTTAGTGAAGACGCTGGTTGTTCTGGGGGACACTGCGCCACGCAACACATTGCATTAGCACATGACCTATAGTCCGCGTGTGCTGCTTGTCCTCTAGAACACGGTTTCATTAGTTGACTTTCGCACGCGTGAAACCCCCCCCCCCCTTTAGCTAGTTATCGGCTTACCTCAGCCGGGCGCACTTTAATTTCTATGGTCTTGTGACCGTGTGACGTCATATGCTTCCGGGTTATATAAGGGGAATTTGTTAAGTTAAGTAAGTGTTTTAAAGTACTTTCACTGAACCGCTTACTTCAAGCAGAAAAATTTGTAGCAAGCTTTTAAACGTATTCACGTTTTGGCGTAACTACTCCCACTCATACTCATAATGTGTTTGTAGTCCTACGTGTACTCATACTATTAGTTTTTGCAAGTTCAGCGTTGCTGCTTTGAAGATTTTGTACTCGTACTCGTGACGAGGACACCTTCACGAACTCACAATCAGAGTTTTCTTTACACGTACTTTCAGCATTGTGCACAATACAAGTCTGGTACTCTTACTAACAGCTAGAGAAAATACACTTGCACTCTTGAGTTTGTACTCACATTGCATGTTTGGTAACTCATACTAATAACAAGGGTAACTGCACTTCTATTTGTCCTCATGACATTGTACTGACAATAATAGTACGGTACTCATACCCACAGCCATTGACATTACACTTGTACTTGTATTCATGGCATTGTACTCACACTACAAGTCTGGTACTCGCACTAACAGTTAGAAACACTGCACTAATACTCCATACGTAAGGCATTGCACTCATACTATTAGTCTGGTACCTGTACAGGCAGAAATACTAAACTAGTACTCATGGCATATAACCTCACTAAAATTCTGGTACTCCTCACAACCAGAGACACTGCACCTGTACTGGTACTGATGATTGCACTTTAATAGTCAGCAAGTCTAGAATTAAACCGTGTAAGCTTGGAAGTCTTTGCTACATGTTGACCGGCTATTCAAAAGTACAAAAACAAATTTAATCTGTTGCTCAAATTTGCAAGTGCAAAATCACGTGCAGCTTACTCGTTTTCTTTTCGTCTGTCTGGTTGAGAAAACTCTCTGGAGTGAATACATTTAGCATTTAATAATTACTCTACGGTAAAAAAAACTTTATCTCCTTGGTTAAGGGAATTATGTTTTCCCGCTGTGCTGCACCAAGCTCGGTAGTGTCACAAGAATCCATCTTTGGGATTTCTTTTCACACTTTTAACTCCATGGTTGATGAAAAAAATTAATTAAGTTACTATTTATAATTCATGAGCTGCCAAGTTCATTTGTATTCTCTGTGCCATTTCATGATAAATTTCAAATAAATTATTCACTCCGAATGATAAACATTTCTTTCATTGCTCGAGGCTTTCCTTCAACACCGTCGGTAAAATGTATATAAGAAATTTATTTCCTTTTATCGAAATGCTATATCCTTTGCCAAGAAAATTGAGAAATAAGTCCATTTCCCAATTTCATTAAAACACCTTGTTACCAAAAGTGATGGAATTTTATTTTGAAATTTAATAACCAACTGATAAAGGTTCGATATGTATAAGTTTTGAATAGAATAAACAGGCTTGACTGATATGAAATTGGAATTCACGGATGGTAGAATCCTACTATTTTCGTTTGTAAACTGATAGGAGCTATATTTATCGCTCGTTTATCTGATCCATCAGCTTTCATAAAGTCAATTTAATTTGATATCATCTTATTTACGCAACAGATAGAAAATCTGTATTTTCTCGAAGAAAACTATTTTGGAGTCCCATTTCCATTGCAGTGAATGTGTTGAGTAATGCTCAGTTGCTCAAATAGTAGGTAAGAAGGTATATGCAGGTGTACCTAATTCGGCTCCTGAATTTAATTGTAACAGGTATTCGAAGACAAACAGGCCTACAATCAATTTTCAGTGAGGTCATGAATTGTTACAACAGTGATAGATGGCAAATCTTGACAAACAAATCGGCAGACAACGGACAAACAAACAAACAAACTAACTAACTAAAAACAGAAAACTATATACGAGATCGTTGGGGGGCTCTTATAGCTCAGAGCTCATCGCACTGCTGTAGGAACATGTGGCGGTAGCCACAGATAGCTGTCACGCAAACTACTGCAGAAAGCTTAAAGGGAACAAGAAGTCGCCCCAAACTTAGTTTGAAACAAGAGCTTAATCTCACAAATTTCTTCTGATTTCTCTTTCAAATACCTTAATGACATTTCAGGACTTAAATATTGCATATTCAAGGTAAACCAAGGAACTGCTCCTCGTAAATTTCACAGTCTAGTGAGATAAATATTGTCACATGATTCTCAAGACCTATTAATGAAATAGAGTAGACTACTACACTAATTCAAATTGGGGTTTCCTTTTTAAGGTTAGCCTATAGAAGCAACAGAGTACTATCACGGAAGTATAGTACGTCCAGAAAATGAAAACCTGTATCGGTAACTTGTATGTAAGGAGTTAGTGATTTCTAAGAATGACGTATAAGTTAGATGAAGTTTTACGGCCCAGTTTCCAAACCAATTGGTTTAAGTCGAGCCAGCCACGGCCTTTGTTCCAGTTGTGGCTCACTGGCTTGTTTTCCCTACTCCATTGCTTATGCTGAGCACCAAGTACAATGGCAGTAAGTTCCATTTCTAATGTCTTCGGTATGACCCGGCCAGAATTCGAACCCTAGACCTTCCGGCTGCAAGTCGGATTCTCTGACCACTTGGCCATGCAGTCGGTTACCGTTTATTTACATAGAAACGATCTTGGCATTTTGAATTAAATTAGAAGCCATATAATTCCAACTCACCATTATACTACACTGCGGTCTTACGTGAGAAGGTAAGGGCAGTCATATCATTAAAGGGTTAGTTCTGTCTCTCACCTTAGTTTGAATTAGCATATCTCCCTCTACTTTTATTAACCTACAGCTCTTGTTACTATTTCGCTAGTGGTGGTACCTTTGTAGCTGAATGCATAAATTTACATACGATCACTGTTTGGTTTACCTTTAAAGGGGATATGTCATCCCCAAACCAGTGGGAGTTCCTTTCAACTCTCTGCCCAAACATATTTAGGAATGGCCCTAGAGTTCTAAGTACAGTTAATAACTGCACTTTGATTGACATTCATTCACACAGTTTGACAGTACAGTTTCACTCTGGATGAACAACAATGACTTGCCAGGCCCCTATGTAGCCAGACAAAGTACTGGAAGGGGCGAAATGGCTTCCAGGGGGTGGACAAAATTTTCAGGGGGCCAAATGGGTAAAAAGCTATAATGTCACTGGCAACTTGAAACTTTCTAGGGGGCGAAAAAATTTTCAGGGGGCTCCGTCCCCTTGTCCCCCCTTAACCACGGGCCTATGACTTGTACAGTCAGTTGTGTTCCCACACACACTGTTTGATAATATTGCCTCGAGCAATTTAAACTCAGTGCAGATTACGGTGGTCTGATCTTAGACAGGCAGGGATTTGGTTTAAGTTGGAGGAGGGGCTAAAAGTTAATAAGTAGGGCGCATTGTTACTGTCTGGGGTGAGGTTAGAGAGCCTTTAAAGAAACAAGATTCTCAGAGAAAACATTCAGATATTTGTAGCTGTAGAACAATTTGTTAGTCCAAACTTTCAATTTTCAGGTGATACAATATTCGTTACTCTTATAATGTATAACATTTTTGAAGAGATAAAGCTATTGCTTGAGTTTATTATTGAGACTGATTGGTTTATGTAACCATAGCCCAAGTGTATGTGCATTTTATACGCAATATATTTCCTTTTAAATTAAATACGCAATAGTTATGTTTTGAAGATTTAGCTGATTTTCCTAAAAACTAAGTTTATGGAGACTACTTTTAACTTTTTTGAAGATGATATAAGTATTCGTGATAGCATCTTCTTGACAAGTTCGTAAAGTGTGCCACTTTTGGAATGACTTTAAAATTAATATGCTATATTTATACCTGTATTCCAACAAGTAAGAAAAACAATTTTAGAACACAAGCTTTGTGATCCAGCCTTAAGCTTTTTACCTTTAAACGCTCATTTACTAAGCCATTAGCTCCGTTGAAACATGCCATCTCGTCTAATTTGAAACATTTCCTCCAAGATTTACAAAATTCCATGTGAATCTGTAGCGAGATTAATTCATTACGCACTTGAAAATCTTGGTGGCAGATAATTGCAAGCTTAAGTTTTGCGTATTATCTGGAAAATGTGTTTTCACTAATGAGAGTTCCTCGTACAAATTTAAAATATTAATTCCCATCTACTGCACAAGTCGCCTGGGGCTGACTTTAATGCCGCAGTTTTTAAGATAGTTAATTTTTAATGCAGTCTAACAATAACGACGACTTTTTACATCTATTTTGACTATGGAACCATTATAAGGCGGCTTTAAGGACATTCATGTAATATGGCAAAGGAAGGAAAATTATTCAAATAGATAAGGAATTATGGGAGAGATATAATGAAAGAATGACAAGAATTTTAGGGCATACGTACTTATCAATACTTTCAAAGGAGTATATAGAGACCGTACAAGGGACTGTGTTGGGGATAATGACACATACTGGCAATTTTTTAAAGATAATAAATGCTAATGGTTGACTCCATCGAATTTCTACTGGAATAGTTTCACTTCCCACCTTTAGCCACCTAGCGCTCTGTTCATATAGTCAGTCAGTGTCTTTTTCGCATAAGCCTGCATTTGCTTTTTTTTTTAAAGAAGTGACTTGAATAAATAGTTTTGTGTGTATATCTGTGTGTGCGTGACAAAGTTTGTTTCAGGTCAACTTTATCATGGCAGACAGTCCAGATTGTGTAAAGCAATGCATATATAGTAACATTTGACGGAGGTGCTGCCAGTTAAAATAGGATTCTTAGACCATTTGCGATGACCTATTCCGAAAACAATGAAGTGAATAGAGAGAACGAACAGCGGCACCACGAAGGAGGGGGGCATTTTCCCTTCCAGTCATAGCCTTTCCCCCAAATTTCTCCCAGTTCTCTCCAGTACAAAGATATACAGCTTACAGGAACAATGCGCACGCAAAGAATTTTGCCCCCCAAAATTGCTTTCCTTTCTTTCCCCCCCCCCTCCCCATTTTGAAATCCTGGTATAGCCACCGGGTGGGAACGACAAACCTAACAAATCTGACTTTTGTTTCATAATTGACAACAAGTTTGGTTTAAATGAAATTCAATTCAGTTAATGTTGAGAGATATCTACTCTATAACATTTGACAAGATTTTAGTCGGCTCATATCCCCACTGATTTAGATTCTTTTCATATCTGAAGGGGCGATTTTAAAATGTATGTTGAACACCGTATAATAGTCATGGCACTTATTTACCACGAAAAGGTTAACCTGGGATAGACTTTGCATCAGGGTGGACTTTCCTTTGTTATCTAGTACGGAGGTGGCTTTGAAAAATTTGTGTTCGTTTAAGTGGCTTAGATGCAAAAGGGTGTTATCTTTGGCAAAGTTTCGAGCTGATCATATATGTGAAAATGTACAAACTTTAGTGAATTGTTCTTATTTTTTATTAGTGTAGGGCAAGGATGCTGTGTCTAAGTGTAGGGGGAAAAACTCTGGTATGCTAACAGCATCGTCCAAAATACACTGCTGTAGTACTGACAAAATAGTCCTAGAGGGATACTGAGGAGCCTAGCGAAAAACTGAAAATTTGCCCGTCTCATGTTCTGTACAAAGAATTCAGCCCTGGACGACGTTTCTAGGTTTGCAATTTATTTAGGCGCCAGTACGTATTTGTTTTTACCTTTGCTCAAGTATAGCAACAGAGGAGAAGCCAAACGAAACTTCTCCCTGAAGGGTCGTCAAATTCAACTTGATCAAGCCCTGAAGATGCATCGACGCAAGCTGAAATTACTTGGTTAATGCATGCACGAATTTTTTGGAAAAATTAAAATTCTATACCGGTATTACGTGTGGCGCGTATTTTCATCTGGCGCTACATCATTTTTGTTGAAGGAAAACCTAAATTGGATCCTATCTTGGGATCGAATTGCAAACGTTTTTGCGGTAATCTACAGGAGAAGATGACTTTCCCCAGCTTCCGGGGCTGCAGTCCCCCCCCCCTTCCCTATGTGGCTCTTCCGCCTATGATAGCGAAGTTTGCACTTAAGCTGAACGCTACAACATATTTGGTGACTGAATCTTTCCAAAATTGAAGATGATCACTAGAGAATTCAGAAGCATATTATTCACCTAAAAATAGAGGAAGGCTTGTGGGGTTTATTTTCCATAAATCTTCAAAAATTGATGTCCTTATTATTGCAAACTCAACAACAGGAACCGACGTCATTGCCCTTTTGAATAATTAATTCGTTATCAATCCTTCTGTAAGTTCTCTGTTCAAACGCACACTGGCGATTTCTTCCAGCGAATAAATCAGTCAAATTCTCGTTAACGATACAAAAAGTGAAGTGCAGAAATGTGTGTTTGCAAAGAATTCTATTATGCAATACAAAGTAATGACTCAGTATCAAGTGTAAAAGGTGAAGAAACAGGCCCGTAGCCAGACAAGTACCCCGCGGAGCGGACTCTGTTTGCTCAGCTCCTCAGCTTCCCAAGTAAGGGATATGACTGAACAAGAATACCGTATACCGTACAGCCTGTTAGGTAAGCAACTAGACAAGGTGTTGAAGGGGGCGAGATAGTTTCCAGGAGGCGAAATTATTTTCAGGACCTGGAGAAATCATAATAGGAAAAGTGAAGGCAATAATAACTTCTTTAAGTTTTTCAAGGGGGAGGGCGGTTATTTTGTTTGGCTGGGAGGGGGAGACCTCCGAATCCCTTGACAACGGACCTAAGAAAAGAAAGTTCAGGCTCCAGTAAAATGAAAGCATTTGAAAGCGAAATTCTAACTATAGAGAAACAAATCGCATTTGCGTTCTTGTTTGGATGTCGAAAGCGCCATTCGTATAGCCAGTATAGTCTGTGATTCACAGATAAGCTGACGTTTCCTAAAAAAATCTGACTTCGAACTTGTGAAATGTTTAGGTTTTATGCTTATTGCACTTGTTCCACTTTTTTATCGTCACGCCAGGACAGCTTGTGTTTTTCATTGGCAAGTTCCATGAAATGCAGACACGTAGCTACAAGGGTGATACCACCACCCGTTTCCTAACTGGTGGTAGTACCACCCTTCTAGCTACGCCCCCTCATTTTCCACTATTACCAAAACCGTGTATGCAAATAATGAATGATCCTGGTAAATTTTCCCCTTATCAATGTTGTTTCCCTTCCCTTAATTAGAAATCCTAGTCACAGGCCTCATAGGCGTAGGAAGCTGTTCGAGACCGGGGGCCGAACCTTGTTTCGGATCGCCATCCTGGGGAAGAGGTCTAAGGGGAGGGGGACAGTGTCTTCCTCCCCTTTGGAAAATTTGTGATTATTTGAGGGTCCTAAGATGCAATTTGGTGCGTCATTTTTGGACAAATTTTAAAGGGAATTACTGCAAATTTGTGACATTTCTTACAGAAGAGACAAATAAGGGGTTTTCGTCCTTGGAAAGTGGGGCTGAAACATACTTCCGCCCTTACAAATTTCGCTGGGGATGGCGCCCCCAGTCCCCCGCTTCCTAAGCCCTTGACAGACCTTCAAAAATAGTGAACGTTTTTAAACCATTCAGCCTAATGAAAGTCGAATCACAGAAATGAATGCAAATTTATATACAAACCCATAAAACTTGTTAAGCCTATAGTATCATAGAGTAACCAGGAGTCAACTGTATGAATAATATATCACTGTATGTCACTATATGTAGATTAGATTTAGCATGGGTGACTGCTTGTACTAAAAAATGCCCACATAACTTTTTTAAGCCTTTTCAGGCCAATGGCTGGCCTACTAATAGCGGACCCTTGAGAATAATGATTGGGATATCTCGTCAACAAAACAAAACATGAAGATGTTTGTGTGTGTGTGTTTTTGCATAAGGCTTACAATTTTGCTTTTATTTCCTTTAAATGAAATTCGAACATTCCCTCTTTTCTTGACGCAGAACCCCATTTATGCCCAGGTCTGTCTTCGCGTAGTGTTGACTGATTTTTATTACTCAAAGGTTTTTTGAACAACACGTTCCTCCAAACAGTGTTCTGCTTATATTTCTTGTAGAGGACGTATATCCTGTTAAAGAAGACCTATTATGCTTCATTAATTTTTAAAGTTTGTGCATGTATGTTTCCTACGTCACTTTTCGTTACTTATTTATTTCTAGAAATAATTTCTTTCCGCATAGGGATTTCAAAGTGTTGAAGCTTAGTGAGCCACCATATACTGATATAACAAATAACATGCTAGATAGTTGATGACGGATTCCCTTCAGTAACAATTTAATCTCTCGGGACTTAAAAGTATAACGAAGATGAGGTAAGTTGTTTTCACTTTGTGTAATAAGAAGAAAAGAACTAAAGATCATCATTAGAAGGTCAGGGTGGATACGCCTGACTGATGTGAGCCCTCAGAGAGGGCGGGTATATATTCCTCAGGGGAGCCACTCAAAGCATGCTAGACAAACTTAACACCTTATAATTGCGCTAGATCCTGAAGTAACCGGATGAATTTGACTAGAATTGTGGAAGTTTAATCAAAAAGACAGTGAAAAATTTTACAGCAAAACCAGACTTAAAAAAGGGAAGGAAAAAAGAACACCTGCAGAGCAGAGTAACGTGTGCCCTGAAGAACGTGAAGCTAACACACCTACCCAAGATTTACCAGATTTACTTAGTTGGGAAGATATCGCACGGCCAGCTAAGCAGCTAAATAACACCTTTAGATTGCACATATTTTTTTTTACCCTTTGAGGTAGTTTCCGCTCTTTTTTCCTTGTCCCTGCAATCGATTCCCAAAATTTGTCCTGTCCTTCATCCGAGCCCATCCCCCGAAGCTGTATTCTGGGTCTAAGTGACGTGTACACACACGCAAACACACATACATACTGCATCCCAGAAACAGCTTAGGCGCATGTATACGGACTTACACACACCCAAGCGTCTCTCTCATCCCACACCAAAGTAATCTATCAAATCGATATGCTGGATAATCAGAAGAATGTCTGATAGGGAAATATAAATGATTTATAGACTTTTCGTAGAAAGTTAACTACAAAACAGATTCACCGATGCAATTTCATGGACGGCCCCTTGTCAATCGATCTCGACGTGTAAACGCACTGGTTCTTGACGATAATCCCCTTGTGAGGGGGTGCTTGTCAAAACCTCCCTTGAAGCTTAAAGAAACAAAAGCAGAAGAAAACCACACTTATTCACTGTGCCTTATAAAAACCTACAGAGACTTCAAAATTACGGCGAGACACCCACATTTTGACTTCCTCTTGTCAAAAGACTTTAAAGTGTAACAGCAGTCACCGTTGGCAGGGTCCCACAACGAACATAGCAATCAGTGCATGATTTGTTACAGAATTGAATAATCACCTGTATCAATACATATTTAAGCAACCAATTTGTTTACCAGGTGTTATTACCACACCTAGGAAAATTGCATGTCCATATTGCCATGGCTATGTAGGTTCAATTACAGCTGATTTGTATATCGCATTGCAACTTTAGATTCAGACAGCAGGCCAACTATGCAGGTACACATTTATCTGATGCTTCGTATAATAACCATACAGACTTACAATTGTACCATTGCTGCAGTGTCGCAAACTGCAGCCACGAAAGATATAGAAGTTCTTCACGTGACGTCATAATGGGCTCTATCATAGAAATCCCAAGCTTTAGCTTAGGATTTCTCTGGGCTATATTTTACCTGTACCGCCATTTTGGATGTCAAATTTAGTGTACACACAGGGTATACAATATGTAGACACAGTATAGGACAAATCGTAAGGCTGCCGCACACTGCCCGACCCGACTGCGACGCGACAAAACTCATTTACAACTACTCGTCGCAAGTGAGTCTTAAAGAGTTTTAAACAGTCGCGTCGTGTCTGAGTCGGGTCGCATGCTAGCCGCACATTGAACCGACCAGACTCACACAAAACTGATACTGTACATAAACAGAATTAAATGGCGGGAAAATCTCGGAGAACTAGACCACTGTTGCTTCTTCTGCTGCTAGACTGCTAGATGAGGAGTTCGAGGATGATCAAATAACGAAAAGGTTCGCAATTAAGGCAGGGGATCAGAAAACGTGGGAAACAGCAGGGCCGTAGCGAGCGAGGATGTGGGTGGTGTCACACCCCCCAATATTTGGTAGCCGTCGGCAAATTTTCGGTCTGTCGGCAAAAAGGGGAGAGGGGAAGGAAAAGAAGAGGAAAAGGAGGGGAGGAAAAGAAGAGAGAAAAGGGGAAAGGAAAGGGGATGGAAGGGAGTGAAAGGGATCAACCCCCCTCAAGATTACACCTTCGCTAGGCCCATGGACACAAGGAGCATATCTTAACCCTTAAAAAGGAGGGGTGGCCGACTCACCAAATGCTCAGTGATGTGTTCACAGACATACTCGGGATAAATTAAATCGTTGCTAAAGGTTTAGTCTCTTGAATTTGCTGAAAAATTTCTGCGAGATGTGGGAGGATGTTACCCGGCAAAGAATAATTTCGCAACTATTAAGTGAAGATTTTAAGTGAAACTTTTTATAGGAGACCCAGCGATTTGAGTTTAAATGTTCTTTTTGTGACCTTGTAACAAGCCATTGCAAGTTGTGCTATTGCTACACGCGTTTCGCACAGGACTGAAGATTACTTCGGTGAGCATCAGTAACGGGGTATATTAAAAGTAGGCAATGTTTGCCAAATTGTCACGTTCAGAAAGGACGATCATTATCAAACATAGATAGAATTTACGGCGGGATCCCAAGTAACATTAATGAGTAAAGGTAGCTTTCAGATTGCCTGTGTAGGCCGATACAGTTGTTAGCAGCTAGCGTTAAGGTGCGGCTACACATGCAACCGATCCTTCGCGATTCGACAAGTCGCTGGGCTATACATCGAACTAATTTATCGCCAATTACTCACTCGACAACCCTTGGATTCCCGACGAGAGTGGCCACATGCACAACCAGATCGGGTACTTTTTGGGCTACATATAGTTGCCGACGCATTAGGAGAAGCATCATTATGGCGAATTCTGGGACCAGGATCGGAGGCGACTGTACACCCGGGGGCGACAGATGCTAAGGGCATGCAGGGGAGTAAGTAACCCAGTTTAACCAGTGATTAAGAGATACTAAATAGTATCCTCTGAACTCTCACATAAGTGTTTAAAATGGAGACAAAATGAAGTAGCAACCCATGTTACATTCCCTCCTCATGTGAACTACAAAGTTTTACAGTGCTGTAAATTATTTCAACGGCCAGATACCAGGAAATGCTTGACAGATGATTCCCATGACATCGGCTTCCCTAGAGCCTAATATCACAAAGTGTTCATACTGCACAATAACCCTCGATGAACTTCTTTGATCTTTGTATGTCAGAACATTAGGCTACATGTTTATCACATCTTCTGTTGAGAAATTTGCCGGGAAGGACCCTCCGGCCCCTATAGTCTTAACGCCTGCGGCGCCCTCTGAATTTTTGCTTCACAAAGGGAGCCCCCAACCCCCTTCATCGCCTTTGTCCTCACTAAAAGATCTAGGTATGGTGCACAAGGTCCCGCCTATAGGGCTGTTGAGAGGTCCAGGGGTAACGCCCTGGTGGTAAAGTTAACAGAGAAACCGAAGGAAGCTCCGTAGTACCTACATAATTATGAGCATTAGAGCAAAACACTAAGCCATCTACAAGAAGCACTGTGTAAGTAATAATGAAGTAATAATGAGACGACGTATACAATAGATTAGCGCGAAACGCGATGAAAAAGCACAGCTCACAATATATACATGGCAAAATTAATCACCCAATGTTGCTAGTATAATTTGGGGGCAATGATGTTTTTGCCCGATACTTTCTTTTGGGGACAGGAACCCCTTGTCCCCTGTTATTGGCGCCCCTGATTCTAGGCCCACACAGAGGGGATAGGAGTGTTTCTACCAGGTGCCAGATTGTTGCTACTGTATTGTCGACGATTTAGTTGAGTTGTGGAATACGGCTACATA
>WURT03051794.1:0-14232 GCA_009936505.3 Holothuria glaberrima
ACTTTTGTATTTTTAAGTGTTCTATTGTTTTCATTTATTTTAAGCTCCTTGGGAAGAAGCCAGCCTTTTATCCTCTTCTAGATTTGAATCTTTTGTAGTCTTAACGATTTGAATTTTTGAACCTTTTATACTTGCTCAAGTTGTAAATTCGCCTCTTATAAAGGATTACGTAATCATGCACCCAAAGCATTTCAAACCGCCTGAAACTAACAGTAACAGGTGACATAACACTAGAATTTCCAGACAACCCCCTCTATACGTGAGAACGTTGAACGGTCTGTTTTCGATACCTTTCAGTTCAATTCTAGACCATTGGTGAAGACGGAGAACAAAAACAGCCAGACACTGATCCGTACATAAAATATGGAGTGTGATGATTAAAATGTAACTTTTGAGCGTTTCTTAAACTTCCCAAACGTACTAAGTTTTAATGTCAAATGTTATTAAAGGTGCATTATTTAAACTTGGTCTGCATTTTACGTCTGTTCCCGTAAGAACCCTCACAATATCATGTAAGTTCAAATAAACTTTATTCAGATATTTTAAAGCAAATTTAGCAGGGGTGGCACGCCAGGTGGGAGAAGGGGTCACCACCCCCTTCGGACAAGGTTGGATCCCTCATTGAGGAATTTTTTTTCCAATCTAGTTATGGAGACCGAGTGAGTGCGATGAAGTACCGGTAAGTTATCTCCGACTGTCGCCCCTTCAATTTAGTTGAGCTTACTCTGTAAGAGGGCAACCGTCTTCAATCCATTCCCTAAATTTTCAATTTTCCTCAATACAGTGGAAACCCAATCTTTTTACATTTTTTTTCTCAATAAAAACCTTAAATTTTTGAATTCCCTTCTGAAAGTAACACCAAACTATCAAAATTTTGTCCACTAAAACGAGAAGCCTAGTGCAATCATCGAAATTTAGTGTCCCCGGGACACCCATGGTAATTGTAACATGAATTTAATTCATTTTGTTTACTGATGAATAAAATTCTTTTAGTTGTGGTTGTAGAACAAAAATTAAAATTTGCTCCCCTATACTGAGAAGTCAGTAAATGATTCTTGTTTTGTTTTAGACCTTAATTTGTTCGCGGGCTGGATTAGATCGCCTCGCGGGCCAGATGTGGCCCAAGGGCAGCCATTTAAGAACCCAGGTCATAGGCTATTTTATCTTTAGCCAGCGTAGCCTACATGCCGGTGTGCTCAAGCGTTGTACCTTTTTGGAAGGAAAGGGTTCATTTGTCAGCCTAGCTAGAGAAAGAAACCCACAAAAGAAAGTCCACGGCGGGGGTCCGGGGACCTCCTCGGGAAAATTTCGGGAAAAATGAATCTTCAGTATATGCGATTTTCTAGGTTTTTGGGGACATAAAATAATTTCGACATTGCAAATTTTCAGCATTGCAGTAAATTTTTCTCATGTATCCCAACTTTCATTTACGATTTGGAAATTTCAGGGCCGAAAGTTTCCCCCTACCCCAGTCCCCGCAGGCTACCGCCCTGTATAATAATAGGCCGATATATAAAGAATGAGTGAACCAATGCTGTACTGAATAGTCGCATGAAGACCTTAGGTCTTTGTTCCTCTAACATAGGCATAGCCTTATACTGAAAGGTATATTTATATGAAGATGGAAAACTTAGCCTCAAGCAGGATTCGAACTTGCGACCTCTCGCACACAAGGCGGATGCTCTGACCACTGAGCTATTGAGGCCTTTCCATAATGCCCTCAGATGCGATTTAGTGCAACAAAAGTGTACAAATGTGCAGTTAATTTTCTTTCCAAATTCTTCTAATTTATTCGCCGGTAAAAATCTACCTACTGCAGTTTATTCCTTATTTATTCAACGAATTTTCGGAAACAATTTTGGTTCACCTTTGGGTGGGGCCATTATCCCTGTTAGCCCCCTCCCCCCACCTTGGATCCACCAGTGGCACTCATACCTGTTCACTACGACATGGACAGAGATCTGGATGAAGTTGTTACAAAATTCGAAGTCAAACATCCTCGGCGTTTAGATTTTACGAAGAACCTGTTGTATGTGTAATCGACAAAGCATAGGCCTACATGTCGTTTTATTAATGTTCTGTGTGATTTTGTCACTATCATTTGTAGAAGCAAACCGCAATAGTGCCTACAGCAATGACACCTATATTTGTTTTTCCAAACCTTCCTTAAATACAAGTGATCACATTTCCAATTATTGTTACATTTTACATTCTGTAGTAAAGAAACCATGCGGTGGTATACTCCCATTTTATGCAGCTCAAAACTGTTTGTGGAAAAAAGTTTGGCCAAAATTCCTTAATATTAATATAATTTTTCATGAATGATGCGTGCATATACCATGTTAATGTATTGAAACCTGTCCATAGTTTTCAATAATCCAGCCATTGTGTTGTCATTCAAAAATATGAACCTTATTACATATGTGTGCCTGGTGAAATGATGCATGATACTGTGTGTTTTCATATCCCCCCCCGCAAAATTCTGTTGTTTTCCCGAACTGGATGATCAGTGTTTAGCTCAATTAGGCAATTTTGTAGTCTAGTGAACGATTTACGTGACAACACGATGCTGAGATTTGATTTAACATCTTGTATTATTTTTTGGTCAGATGGCAAGCTGTGGAATAGGTATTGCTTCCATGTTGGAATATTTAGCTAAGGCCAATTAAAAGAAAATACCAGTTAATCAATCCCGCCCACATACTTTTTATAATTTAAAAGTACAAAAAATGTAAAAACACCTGTATCCTCCAATTTTCAGAAAATAAAGACAGCAACTGTTTTTATTTTCAATTGGTCCATTATTTTTTCAATAGGGCCTATGATGTTTGAATTTCGACATGTGTTAACTGACAACGGTTTTTTGAGCTGGCGGGCCAGTTCCGATGATGACAAGTTAACGGGCAGATAATCGATTCAGTTCCTGAGATAGTAGTCTTCAAAGGGTGAGATCAATAGTTCGAATCAAGTCAATTTCGGGCATAAAATCAGTCTAATTTATATCGGTTGCAGTTTGCTATAGACTATATGCAGATGTTCACCCAAACTATAATGGTTGTTATCCTAAGGCTACCTATAATACTGATGCCTCCCGCTGGGCTAAAATTACACTAGATTGCAAGCATTTTTTTAACATTGATGACTAGTGCAATGAATATTCCACAACACAGGTAATCGGATATCTTCATCAGCCGGTTGAAGGAAGTGCATGGTCTTGTCTGTCGGAAGACCGACTTCAAACTTCGATTACTATTGTTATTATTATTACTGGCCGAATTTCTTGCGTGTGTTATCTTCATTTGGTCGACAGTATGGACTGTAGGTAGAGTCAGTGGCGTACGCAGGGAGGGGGCATTGGGCCATGGCCCCTCAAAGACGCCAATTTTTTTTTTAAGATCCTAAGGTGTCCTCCATGGGCCCCCTCACTGATGCCAATTCTTTTTGGTTAGTTCCTAAAAATACTTGAATTTTGTAACACAAATTTTACTTCAAAAGGCAGCATATGTGGCACCAGATTGCATGTAAGGACACCTAATTTTTCAAAAATTTTCAAAGGGGAGGTAGACAACCCTCCCCTTAGACCCCTCCCCCTGCCGGCGATCACACAAAATACTGCATGCCCCCCCCCCTTGAGAAAAATCCTGCGTATGCCACTGGTCATCACACGGGATCAGGCGCTCCAACAGTTGATGCAATCTGCTTTCAAAGAGGCGATGTAAAAAGACTGCCGTTTTCGCTTAAGTCTTCTGTTCATTTCGCCAGGGGTAGGATCAGGATTTGCCCGACAGGGGGCTAATATCCCGACGGGGGCAGTAACCCAAAGTCCCGACAAAGGCGACAAAATTTTCGGCTCGAAACGCGCCAAAAAATAGTTCGCTCTTTTTACAAAGAATTGAAAATTTGGGAGTTTTATTGAAGAAATTTGTGAAAAATTTTGAATTTTTATGGTTGAAAATTTAAAAAATTGGGTTTTTTAAAGAATAGTTGCAAAATTTGGGTTTTTTTTTGAAGGATGTGCCCTCCCTATGAGCAAAATCAAGTGGATCGTCGGGACGACTGAAGGTTATTGGGATTACATATTTTATCCTTTTCGGATTAAGGCTTCTTGACGAAAGTGGAAAAATTTTCCCGACGGGGGGAGGGTGGCCTCTGACCCACGGGCCCCGGCTAGTCCTATCCTTGCTTTTTGCTTACTTTGTGGCTCTGCAAATCAAAGATAGAAAAATTCATTGAATATTGGTAAGGATTCTAAATGTATAACCAGTTCAAACCTTTGTCAAATATAGAGCCATATGCGACAACCCTGTAAGGGGTGACAAAGTTGTTGAATCGAGTCACTGACTTGGGCTCGAATCAGACTAGAATCGCACTTTTTCTTGACTTGCGACTTGACTTGAAGATAAATGACTTGTGACTTGACTTGACATATGACCAGCGACTTGACTTGATTTGAACAAATTTGACCTGGCGTCTTTAAATGATAATAATGTTGTCGTTGAGTGAAGCATGAATTTCTTCACTACAAAGGTAAGTGACAACAGTTTGCAAACTTTTTCTTTATGTATTTGAGATTGCATTGTACCACGAGGGAGACGGATTCTGAAAAGACAAATGTAGCACTATGATTGAACCAATCATTCAAACCAATGTGGTGTACCTTACTGGGCTCACCCTTTATTACAGGCACACGTCGTACTTAGTATAAATCACTGAGTACTTTTTCGGCTTATTGTCCTTTGCACCGCTGCTTGTACAGAACGCCGGGAATTGAGAAAAATCACTGCCCTCATGTCTACAGATATAAATCAAAAATAAAAGAACACCCTATGTCTATAAAATATGAGTGATAAGAAAATGAAACTACATAGTTTGAAAGTAAAGTGTATTAAATACGGTCTTTGTAGCATATATGTGGATCAAGGGAATACAAATCGATGGGGGTTCACTATGTCGTATGTGATGGTGAAGCCGAAACTTGCAATCGTCGAAGGAGTGATGACCTAATGAGGTGTGAGCATTCTGGAGAAAAAAAACAATGAAACGCTGTAAAACGCAAGTTACTCAACTTCTTGTCATCTGACAATCAAGATCAGGTCGCCAACGACAAACCTCTTTTTTATAAAATTTAATATTACACAGAAGGCACTGCGACCTTCGCAATTCCGGAATAGGTCAAATGGCCAACTTGAAGACAAGGGGTCAGGGATCCTTCCAAGAAACACATTAACATTTATTTTTCGATGCATTTTGCTGGCAATTAAAAGGAAAATGCAGTCCCCCCCCCCCAATTTGAAGTAGTGTACCCCAGTACACTAGTTCAGGAATGGCTCCTATCAATCATGTGACAACATTTTTGTTACTCATTTCCTAAATTTATCCATAATAACTCATTGGTTTACCCTCAATATTCAATGATTTTACACAGAAACATAATGAAAATACTTGTGAGAGAAATAAGAGGAGATCTGTTAGATTTAGCAAATTTTTGAAAATAAACTCGAGGGACTGCTTTTTCCCTTCAAAATAACGAATATGTCAGTGCACCTTAAGGAGTGGTGATACTTAATACTGTAATAAGTTTAAGGGCAAAGGAGGGCAATAGCCTCGTGAGATGCCATGCTGACCTCATTTTATCTCCACTTTATGAACACTTATTGAGAGTACGGTGGCGTATAAAAGGTCGGCGATTTGTTCTCAATATTGGGGGGTGGTGGGTGACCCCATTTTCAAACAACAGCGTATCAAAACAACGGCGTATCCAGAGGGGCATAGGGGCGACCGCCCCCTCTTAGGTCGACCGAGAAAAAATATGAAAAATATATAATGCAAAAAACAAAATAAATAAAATCAGATCTAAATTACAAATTTTGTGGGACATTTTTTGGTGTATGGGGTATAGTGAGGTATGTAATGATCTCAGTTCAATAGAAACTTAATCACCTCTGGCGTACCGACTGTAAGAACTGAACGCTCATTTAAATGTCTAAATTCTGTGTTTACAAAATGCCTTACATACCTTCAGTTAAACTGACAAGCGCTACAGATAGGCCTATAGCTGGCCTAAATTACTAAAGTTAGGTCCAAAAGTATGCCAACCTGTCTACATAGGAGGTTAATTCTACAGAACACGGTCATAGGATTTACTAATAGTCCTTGAGTTATCATTTCAAAAGTCACAAATCATAGCTTGCTTTAAGGCTGTTGGTACTTTCTTTAATACAAATTTTATAACCTTTTGGAGGCTTCATTTTAACAAAGTTTATATCTTTCTTATGTTACATTTCCATAGAGGCCATTTTTGTCAATACAATTGTTGAAAAACATCCGGCCAAGATTTATATGACAGCTTGTCAAAGAACATTCAGCAGTACCATTGCTTCTTCCAGGAATATGTCCCCAACGATGTCCTCGCTCTGGCAAATTTTGAGGCGAATTACAAGTCTGGCATAGATGTGGATCATGGAGGCGTCCCTCACTTTTTTGGAAGGGGCATCTTCAATAAGTCCCCCACTTTTTCAAAAATGATGAAAACTAAAACTGTGATGAATTAGGAAAAGGGGATGGATTGTGACATTTCTGTGCACCCCGTAGCTTGGAGCTAAATGATCTCGCCAATCAATATTTTCAAACACTTTTTCATAATATTTGCCAGACTTTTAGTGCAAGTACAAACTCCCTAGTACGAGTACGAGGCCCCGAGTACAGGCACGAGTTCGAGTCCAAAGCCATGAGTACGAGTACGAGTACAGAAAAATGTACTCGAGTACGAGAACGAGTATGAGTACATTTTTGAGTACATGTATAGGCTGCAGAAATATAACAGCAGCAACTTATACAATTGCCTTTATGGTAATTTAAAGACTTTTATTGTCTTTAATTAAAGACTTCAGTTGTCTTTAATTGTCCCCAAGGTTGGAGTTGGCCTGCTGATCTGAATGTACTGCCTTACATACTAGGGGTCCCCGGATAAGATCCGGTGGAAATCTGGTTGGCCGACATGGGAAGTTGTCCCATTCAGCCAGTCGTCCACTCTGTTTGGTTTAGCTGTCAATCAGTAGGACAGAGCAAGAAACCTCCACCCTCCCAGCCTTGAAGAGTGGTTTAAACTGGCGATAGGTCTACACTCACGTCCGTCAGATGGGACGTTAAATGCCGGTCCCAGGGGGCAGGATTGCCACTGGAAGGGATAAATACACGCCTACCTCGTTACCTCTGAGCACTAGTCGACAAGAGGAGGTGAATCTCGTGGTGCTCATCACTCTGGTATAGGGTCCTTGAGTAGCCAAGTATAGCTTCCTGACCCTCAAACGTTAAACTTGGAACAATTGGTCTGTTTGAAAACCTATTACAACTGAATGTTGCATTTTATTTCTATATAACACAATCAATGTTACATTTTGTATAACATGAAATGCTGGTGACTGATTCTAGAGGTAAATGAAATAACACCTGTGGTGTAATTATGATTATTTCTCCTGCAATAAAAATGCTTTGCTTCTGAATTTGGAAGCCCTGGGCCCGGGTCCATCTGGCCCAATGGGAAATCCGGGCCTGCTTGCGATGGCACTTAGAAGTCATCATGGTATGAGCAGTGTTATATACTTGGGATGTAAAGAAAAATCCAACAGTTGTTTCAATGGCATTTTGTTCTAAACGGAAAACCACTGTTAAAGTGTTCTATTTTAAAGTAACTTCTCCGATAAAAATTAGTTTTGGTAAACTTTAGTCTGCCACAAAACAGTTGTTCTCATTCAGTGAAGGAACAAAGATTTGAATTTATCAATAAAAAGAGACCGATTAAGATTGATTTGGCTTGTTTCTTACTAGGGTTTTCACTTTTAAAGATTTTAGCATTGATCCAAGCAGGCTATTTTTCAACACCAGCCAGTTTAGATTAAGGTTCTTAGACCTAATGCATACTCTTAACATGTAAACATGCAGCCAGTCTCAAATCTTCTTTATTGGAAGTGCAAATTTGCCAACAACTAAAAGTCATACCAGCTGATCGAGTCATTGAGTTTTGCCAGAGAAATTAGACTCTACCTTACTGATCGAAGGTACAGTTTTAAACACTATAGTTTTAGACTACACCAAGGCAAGATGTTTTCTTTTCGAAGAGGGGCCAACTACTAGCAATTTCTTCAGTTTGTTCAAAGACGTCAGGTCCCTTTCAATCCTTTGTTACTGCTCCTTATAACAATACAATTAAATTCGTTGAGATAGTCTGGTACGTGTTGATAAGCACAGCAAGCTTTAAATAATTACAAGTTCTCTTAAATTAGAACAGGATCAATAAAGGTAACAAATGTTAACATCCTGGACTGAAATTTATGTGATCATGAGTACAATTCTCAAAGTATGAGTACGAGGACAAAATCCTGAGTACGTGCACAAGAGTCTGAGTACGAGTATGAGTACGACTCGGTGTGCGAGTACTTAATTTTCACATTCTCTGAGTACGAGTACGAGCAGAGACCGCGGAGTCAATTTTGAAGTGCGGGGGCTAATCATCTAGGCGTCCCAGTGATGTTCGATAAAATTAATGCAGTTTAATGTAGCCCAAAATGCAGTTTCAGGCGGCCCAAAATGCCCACCGCAGAAAAAGTGGGGGACTAAAGCCCCCCCCCCCCGTCTCCGGGGTCTCTGGCGAGTACAAATTATCTACTTCATTGACACATTTGGCAAAAGTTTTTATACTGAAGATGTCTTTATAGCGGGGGCAACGTTACTGAACAGCAAAATTATAATTAGAAATGGCATTGGCGTAGCCAGAGGGGGCCACTGGCAGGAGGGCCATGGCCCCCAATCGAATTCTAAAAAAAAGTATTTTTTTAATTTATGTAGTGGAACTTGAATAAAAAAAATTGACTTTAAATGATGCTAAATGTTGCACCAGATTGCATCTGAGGGCCTCCCCTTAGACCCCTCCCTCAGGCCGGCGATCAGGCCTGGCAGTTGGCCCCTCCAATCAAAAATCCTGGATACGCCAGTGAGAAATAGACTTGTAAATGTTTTATTTTTGATGTCCAGATGATTGTTACAAATTAGTTTTACTTTTAATTTTTGCATGACACTGACATTTTTCAAATGATTCTGTTAATAACTTTTGTATAAATTCGAGCTTAGGTGAGATTACGTGACGGGCGGCAATAAGCGGGGCAGTTGCCCCTCACTTTTTTCTAGAGCCTAAAAAATGAGGAAAATGAGCGAAAGGAAGCGAAAGCAGAGAAACTATAACAGAATATTCAAGAATTTTCTATAATGATTCATTATTGCAATGTTAAATGAAACTCAAGAAAACATTGATAGCAAATACCATGGTAATGCTAAGAAGATGTTTCTCGGCGCTTCGCGCGCACCCCCAAAAGAAACTGACTGATGCGAAACTGATTCAATTTCCTCAGGCGGGCCAGGCCTGCCCCTGGTCCCCACGCCGTTAATGGGAGCGCTTCGCGCTCCCGCGGCTCCTTTGGCGCTATTGGGAGTCCATCAGAGTAGGTTTGCCCCTCTACTTTCAGACATCAAATCCCGCCCCTGAATTCCAGTAACATGCTTCCCTTCAGTTGGGCTGTTAAAAATCGTAATGACCTCTGTAAACCTCTGACTGGAAAGCACCTCTCGTTGCATTGCAAATTAGAGCCTCCCAGATCATTAAATGATTAAAAGGTAAAACTGAAGAATCGCAGCTCGTATTTCTTCTCGACTCTTGGGGCACTTTAAACTAACTTATTTTCTGTGTTCAAATTTCTGTGTGCTAATTCCTGTGTTCGAGGCCATTGTAAGAAACTGGTGAAATGCTTCTCTAGGCTTGACAATGATTAGCCTGAAGTTCAGCTTCTCAGTCTCATAGCCTAGTGGTCAATGAGTGGAACAGTCTGCTTGAGTGGCTTGCCGGTCAACTCCACTTCAGTCAATCGCTTCAAGATTAACATTGACAAGTTTTATTGTAACGGTGGCAGAATCTGATTTTGCTGGGCTTTGTTAGGTATTTGGTTTGTTTTGGGGCTTGTTTGGGGTTTGGATTACAGGGCATCTTATGGGGCTATACTGTAGTGCCCTTAAACTTGTTATATTATGTTAAATTGTTTCATGTTGCTAGCGGTTCAGGGGGCTACGCCCCCTGGACCCCCACTGAGGCTTTGCTAACTCAGGGCCCTGGACCCCACGCGATGTTGCTCGCGCTTCGTGCTCCTGGCACACCTTCGGTGCACTCCCAGAGAAAAATTCCTGTTGAATAAGTTTGAACAGGTTTTAATTGGTCTGAACATGTACAAAGGGTAATTGGTTACACAAGTATTAACAGATTTTAATGGGTACCTGTTGAAACCTGTTAATTTCATTCACTCCAACAAGTAATTGGAGAATTGCCTGTTCATCCCTGTCAATGCTAGTTCAGACCTGTTGGAGTTTCAACAGGTGTCAACAGGAATTTTCTCCTGGGCTCCCTTTCGCTCCCTTACAACAATTGCTGGGAGCGCCCATATCAATCCACCTAATAAGATCAGCTTTACCAGCTGAAAAGCCCAGCTTGGCATGTTGGCTGGGGTTACGAATTGAGTCCATCACAGTCAGCAACATGTTATAGACCAGTACTGTTCTAGACTGTAGACTGCTCCCAAAATTTTACGGTGCAGCTTACCGTGGGGAATTGCCTTGAAAACGACCAACACAGAACCAATATGGCTCTGGACCAACAGTTGGAAGCACGCCTCGCCTCTCTTTCAAGCAGGGTTACACTGACTACACTTTTATGCAGCGCGTACCGTTAGGCTGTAGTCACCCCATCGAAGTGTAAGTCCGTGGAAGTACTCCACAAAACTGAACCTATAGTTGAGTATCAATATCGTGAGTGGATCTGTAAGGGTATGGGCATTTTCCCTGCATTTTGAAAACACGTTGTTGAAATGTTATTTGGCTGCCCCAACTTTTAGCAAAGTTAGGCGAGTCCTAAACTGAATACTGTTACATCCCTAAGTTAAGCTGAACGTTACTCCATATCCTAACAAGTAACATACACACATAGCCTAGGCTAGGTTAGGCCTAGGCCTAAGTTAGGCTAATCCTTTCATTGTTTCAAACGTAGCCTAGCCTACTGTACCTTGCATTAGCAGCGGTTAACGTACAGGACCTACACTACAGGCACACAGGCTACACATGTCACTAAGTAGGCCTAAAATATAAAGGCCTAACCAAAGGCCGAGGGAATGGAAGTCAAAGAATACTGTCTGGTGATTTTTTAAAACATATGAGGCTTTTTTTCACTATTCATTCATTATTTTGCAGCACTAGGCAATGGCAGGGGGATAACTTAAAGTCTTTACAGTAGGTTAGGCCTAGGTCCTAAGTAGGCACCTGGCCCTTATTTAGGGTATCCAGTCGAAACGTCCCTTAACCAGTTTAGGCCCTATTACTAGCTACATTAGGGCTTCATACCTCTCGAGGCATGCGTGAAGTTAAATGTCCCTGTGGATGTGTCACCATATTTTGAAAGAAGAGAAGAAGAAGAACCAGAACGTCCCCGCTTTTTTGCTACTAAAATGTCTCCGCTATTTACCAAAATGTGCCTGTGGTATTATATATGTGATACAAAAACGTCCTCGTGTATGATACGTGGACAATTAGAAATTAGAATTGTATCTAGGCCCTAGAAACTGAAAATGATTTCTTCATGTGTTAAAAATTTCAAGTGTAATTGATTTGTAGGAGATATCATTGTTTGGCTTGTTTAGCTGTAAAGTACAGTACTTTGATTGTTTACGAAAGTTTGTTTCAACACAGTTACATCGCGATATGAAGTAAAATAGGGGTAGGCTGTGCCACCATCTGACGTCATTATAGTTGGTAAACCTTGCACATTTTTTAGGAAAGGCCCGAAATCATATGTGGGGTTTCATGCGAAAAAATAATAGGCTTTTTAAGGAGGCTGGGGGTTGAATGTAAACAGTTTGGTTCTTATGACCAAGCTAGACCGGTTTCCGTTGTCAGGCTCAAGTAACTATAATATGGCAGCAACTTTATCAGTAGCAAAACCATCATGCGCAGTTGTGGATTGAATTTAAAGCTTTATAGAGCCAAAATAAAGTATCGCAGAAATTAACCTCTGTGTAGAGTCTATGGTTATATCCCCGAATTTTTCTTAAGCCCCTAATTAACATTTTTGAAATGCAAAGGCAGTGTTCCGATAATTCATCCTTTAATGGGCATGGATGGGTAAAGGGGGTTGTGTTGAAATTGTTTTTTGATTAATTGTAACAAAAAAAACCCCATATTTATAAATTTAATACATGGCAGGTTCGGGAGCAATTCGAAATTGCAAAACTCTGGGTGTTTCCCCGGGGTAAAGTTAGGGCTAGCCAACCAAGGAGTGGCGCTATTTAGTCTCTCTTGTGAACACTTAGAGGATGTCATGAGAAAATTTTAAACTTTTAGATGGAGCGTAAGATCCACATCCTACCTAAGCTGTATGTATGCATTCGCCACAGAGTGCGGACAAACCTTTTTAGGGTTTTCTCAGACTATGATATATCTTTACATTTTTCAACAATAACTTATTAAATTCCTTTCTGATATTTATAACTCTAGAGGTTAACTGACCGTATTTTGGGGGGTCTTTCGCCTTTACATAGGGTTATGGGGATGTAGGTGACTCTATATACAGTAATCTTCTTTCCAGTAAAATAGGTGTAGGTGGTATCACCATCTGACGTCACCATAGTCGGTGAACCTTGCACATTTTTTAGGAAAGCCCCGAAATCATATGCATGATTTTATGCAAAGAAAAAAACAGGCTTTTAAGGAGGCCCGGGTTTGAATGTAAACAGTTTGGTTCTTATGACCAAGTCAGACAGGTTTCTGTTGTCAGGCTCATATAACTATAATATGGCAGCAACTTCATCAGTAGCAAAACTGTCATGCGCGGTTGTGTATTGAATTCAAAGCTTTATAGAGCCAAAATAAAGTACCGCAGAAATTAACCTTTGTGTAGAGTCTATGGTTACAGTATTTCCCCAAATTTTTCTTAAGCCTCAAATTAACATTTTTGAAATGCAAAGGCAGTGTTCCAATAATTCATCCTTTAATGGGCATGGATGGGTAAAGGGGGTTGTGTTGAAATTGTTTTTGATTAATTGTAACAAAAAACCCATATTTATAAATTTAATACATGGCAGGTTTCAGGAGCAATTCAAAATTGCAAAACTCAGGGTGTTTCCCCGGGGTTAAGTCTGTGCTAGCTGACCGAGGGGTGGCGCTATTTAGTCTCTCTTGTGAACACTTAGAGGATGCCATGAGAAAATTTTAAGCTTTTAGATGAAGCGTAAGATCCGCATCCTGCCCAAGCTGTATGTACAGTATGCATTCGCCACAGAGTGCGGACAAACCTTTTTAGGGTTTTCTCAGACTATGATTATTGTTACATTTTTCAGCAATAACTTATTATATTCCTTTCTGATATTTATAACTCTAGAGGTTAACTGACCGTCCTTTTGGGGGTCTTTCACCTTTACATAGGGTTATGGGGATGTAGGTGACTCTATATACAGTAATCTTCTTTCCAGTAAAATAGGTGTAGGCGGTGCCACCATCTGATGTATGTAATAAGTTTGGTTCTTATGACCAAGCTAAGTTAACAGACTGCTGACTAAATTTAGCCTAGCCTAGGCTAGGCTACTGCTTTTGTGCATGATGCTCTGCTTAAGCAATGGAGTACGGAAAAACAATCCAGTGCACCACAAGTTGCCACAACTGGAAGAAAAGGCAGTGGGCGCTGCTAGATTAAACCAAGGGGTTGAGGCATAAAATCCCATCTAACTAGAACTGCATTTGCTTGCAAATAGGCAGAATTATAGTGCGTGTTTGGCAAGTCCTTGCAGTTTGAAGTCAAGCTAGTTTTGATGTGGATTTGGTATGGCGTTTATTTAGTCCCTAAGTTCACTGACACAAAATATATTTCACTACCTTTGGAAAGGTTTGCAAAAATCTTTGATATTTGAAGGGCTTATTAAGTCATATGTTCAACCAAAGCAATGACCTGCCAGCATAGGCCATAGCCCCTCAGCCATATTGTGGCATTTTGTGGCACTCTTGTTGGGATCAACTCTTACCACACCATACCGCTCCTGTAGAGTTACGTCCAGATTGCTGTTACATTATGCAGTGTACAGTTCTCTGTTCATATTCAAACCAGGGATTTGTCAGGGCTCCCTGTTCAAACAAAGCATCGACCTGCATAGT
>WURT03051827.1:0-14231 GCA_009936505.3 Holothuria glaberrima
TTTCATTAACCACTGGGCAGGTTATCATGACGAAATGTGGTCTAAACCGGAGTTAAAAGTACTACTTTTTTGAGGGTTTACATTTGACGCTCACGAACATTACTCTAATGGGGTTGTGAGGCCTTAGGCCCTAGGCTTCTTCTTTGTGGTAGGCCTACTCCAATGCGCCCTAGCAGGGCATTCGATGGAGGGGTTTGTGAAGAACTAGGATTTAAAAGTATAAAAATATGGAGCTCTCTTCCTCCCTCAGTTAAGTATAAAAGTACCTTTTAATAACAGTTTTAAAAATATTTAGGTTACTGCACTTTTGAATTTTGGCAGGTAAAGAGTTCCACAATATGTGACTTGTATATTTAAAAGTTTTAACACCACAATTTGTAGTTAACCTGGGTATACAGTAAATACGGAAGAGCCACTAGACCTAGTATTGTATGAGTGATTTGCAGATGGGGTATCTGGTGTTAAGTAATTGGGAGCCAAACCATTGAGAATCTTGTACATATGATTTAACTTTAATTGAGAAACTCTTAGCTTAAGTGGAAGCCAATTCATATTGAAAAAGTGAAGAATTTAATGATGTGGGAGGATGCAGATCAAGTACAAAGCACAAAACTTTATTTTGACATACAGTACCTGGAGCATGTTTTGCGTCTTTATCAAAAGCCCACTAAACCACGAACAACAAGAATAATCAAAAACACGTAGAATTAATGAGTTGGCCAGTAACCTTCTGGAACTTCAAGCAGTTGGCCTTCCTACTGAAACTTTAACCTAGCATTAACTTTTTTTATGACATCCTTACTCATGCTCTCACCAGATAAATTAGGGTCTAACCTGGCTCCCAAGTACTTAGAAGTAGAGTTAACAATTAACATTAACAAATGCAGAGACAACTTATTATCAATTAACCACAAATTTAGTTTTTCAAGTTCCATACTCAGGTAGATTCAATAGACCAATAAGTCCTGAGACTTAGCTTCAGAGGTTTCACAACTTTGAGTTTGGGCCATCGTTTAAGAAACCTTTTCAACCAGTTTTTGGACAACATCTTACTATCATTTTCCTTTAGTCCCCAAAAGATTGCAGTATTTGTTGCACTACTTTTTTGATGAGACCCAAGCCCAGCATAGCTAAATGTAGTGGCCTTCTAGTTTTGCCTCATGTTGTTTAGCATGGGTGGCAATCCAGGGAGGGGGAGGGGGGGAGGACACATGTCCTGCCCCAATATATGAGAAATCGCCCATTGACTTTGATTTTTCACACAGTAAATTACTTCAAAATGGGGTAATGTCACTCCCCATATTGAGAACAAATTTCCACCCAATTCTTTCTCTTTAGACACAAATCTTCAAAGAGATGTCTCAGGGACACCACAATCTTGGCTGCTTTTCTTATGTACCATTTCTTCCCCTTTCGAGGTGAAAGGCCCTCTTGATCTTCCTATCATACCAACGATATTTTTCCTACCCTAAAGGAAGTAAGAAACAGAAAAGGTGAATTTAAGGTTCATTTTAAAATTAATCTACTTAAAGAAAACCAAATAAGCTAAATGCTAAATTGTATCTTTGCAGTTTGTCTGCTAATCAATCCATCCATGGGTTACTGTATGTAGCTCTTGAATGTAACTCAATTCCTTTTTATCTCATCAGACATGATTTCAAGCAGTCATTTCATTAAATTAACTTCAAACAAGATGTGAAAGCAGAGACTCTGAGAGGTTACACCAGTTAGACTTTAAAACAAAATTGACTGTACCCCTTTACCTTTTCCATTCTTCAAATTGTCAAAAAATGAGGATAATTTATGAAATTTTCATGTTTAGTCAATGCTCCCGAAACATTGACGACCCTCACTACTCCTTTATAAAGGTAAACTAAGAAAAGACAAAGTTTGGGTGGAGGCTAAACAAAATGTTGTGACCTCAATCATAGGTTAATATGCATACTGGACATTACACACACTTCATATTCAAAAGTATAGCAGATACAACAACATAACGGAGGTATGTGGTCTTGCAGAGGTAATTTCAGGTAAATTTAGCAAATATCATTCACAAAAGCTTACAAAAAGTTTGCAATATTAGGAAGAGCGATTAAAAAGTGTCTAAAGGAGCCATAATTTAGTTGGAACGTATCTGAAATAGATTCATAATCGTGACATGTAAAAAAATTTCTACGTCCAAAGCCTTCGTCTAAGTGGTTACATCGGCTCCACCAGCTATATCATGAAGTATTAAAGCGCAACACCATAGCCTAATAGGGGAGCCATCTTCATTGTGGTTGTTCTATGATTGTAGTCTACAATTTACAATGTTTGCGGGGAAGGAAAGTGTAGGCCTACCATTACCTTCGTTTCCGCAATTCACACAATTTGGTTGCTGCTGGGGGGCAAACTGGTTGGTACTTGGCGGCAAAGTGACTTTCACTTTGGGTCAAACTGACAGTGGGGTGAACTAGAGCACTTGCAGGGCTAACAGTTGATATTTGTTTACACTCATCCACAGATCTTGGTCCCTGTATATGTGATCTCACTGCTAATGGCTGTGATGTCAATTGCTGCTGTGATGAGGATTGTTCTGGTGATGACAGGAACACCTTCAGTGAATGCTTGGAACAAAACTACTTGTAAGTCGTCCTATCTAATGTAATTTAGGATTACAGTAATTTGCCTTTCCAGTAATACTGCATTCCCTATGGACAAAAGACTATGTAAGGGTAATGAATTCAGGCTTATGCAGCATACAGTATATGATTTTCTTGTGCTGAGGATTAAATTTCAAAACGGGTATCTCTGGAGTTTGTTGTTGTTGCTTAACTAAAAGTTCTTTGACGCTTTGCTGTCTTCAAAGTGAACATATGTGAGATACAGTAAAACTAGGCCTGTAGTTATGCAAGCTTAGACACCTATCGGTCATATTAAAATATCTGTCAAAATATTACACTTTCTGTGCACCAAATATAACATGTCTGTGCCAGCCCATGGATCCTGCACAATGCAGTTAGATCAGATTTAACGACACATCAACACAAATGTGTTATATAGTGTCAACTAGATAAAAAAGTGAAGTTTAAATATGGTTTCAAAGACGATTCAAGTTCAAGTTTGGTTTCAAATACAGTTCAAATTACGGTTCAAGTCCTTCCCTTTAGTCGCCTCTTATGAGAGGTGGGAAATAGCGTGGGCATATTCTACAACCCCCAGCCCACAGGGGGCCCTGCACAATGCAAACAGTATACTGTACCATACTGTATACAATTTTAGTATAAACATATATTTCATCAAACAAACCTACCAGAGAGAAAAAAATCAAATCTTTAAAACGAAATTACTTCTAGCACTAAAGGGCATATTGTACAGCTGCAAAGATGATGTTGTTGTGGGATAAAGAGGGATTTTAATATTACAAAAGGTTTGAACTATGCCTCATAGAGGTACAACAGCAAGTCATTGTTAACAGCAGCAAGTTTGGTTTTGAAGGTGAATAGGTCTATACAGTAATTAAAGTCAGCTTTACCAGATTGAGGCTTTTTGTCAACAGATCATATTTTGCACACACCTCTTTAAACTACAGAATTTGCATTTTCTTCAACAGATTGGATACCAATATTTGCCTCCAGAGTTCTGTGATTTTTAGGAACAACTCACCAGATGTAGTACAGGTCTCGGACCCATCTCTGTTTTGTGTCAGCAGAGATAATTGTAAGCAAGCAGTTTTGTGCTTTTGTGTGTTACGAATGCAGAGAGGCATACTGGTCTGGGATGATGGGATAGAAGGCATTATATTGACTGAAGGGGAACAGATTTGGTGCACACCAAAAATGAAAATTCCAGTTAACTGATGGGTATTTGGTGGTAATTGACAGAACCAGTTGGTACCAGTTTATAAAATCTGACACCAAATACTCATTACCTAACTGATATTTTCTGTTGGTACATGATAATGTTGTCATATAGTTGTCTGTTAATGTATACAGTTTGGAAAATGGAGTTGGTTTGAGTGATTGTATACACATGCTTATCACTTGATTGGTAAAGTATAGGCTAGTTATAAAAACTTGTCAGTTACAATTACTGTAGCAGTTTACTGATACAGTATCCTTGGAAGATCCGATACCGAGCTTTTAACAAAGGTTTTAGTAATATGGGCATACTCTACATAATTTGATATGCTGACAATGAAAAGTTTCTTTTAGAGATAAAATGGGAGGGTTGTCCTTCTCACTTCAAAAAGGTTGAGGACTTACCCCAATTCCCAGCTCTACCCCTCCTTTCTTTGGGAAAATTTCATTATTCTGTAATGGTGTAGCACAGAATACAGTACATTCAGATACTGTAGATTGCAACATGGCATATTACTTCATTGTGCAAAGTGCAAAGTTCATTACCAAGCTCTAAATACTTAGTTTCAGTTTTGTAATCTTTCAGGGGTAGAATCTTCATTACCTGCACACTTCAAGTTGTCAAGGTTTACACCCCAGGGGGGTGGGGTGGGGGATTGGTGGCAATTTTCTAGGTATGAAAATTTCTTGTAAGATGAAGGAGTCTCAAATTATCTTTCCCCTTTATACTTCTGAATCAGTTGGTATTAAATAGGTGGTGAGTATGTAAAAATTGAAAGTGTGGGGTGGATAAGAGATCACTTTCTAGTTGCAGCAAAGATAATTGATTCCCTCAACTCTTTGTGGAGCTTTTGCCAGAAAAAAAAAATGAGTCCAAATTGTAATGCTTCTTTAAGTCTTTCTTCTTTTGGGTTTTCTTTTTTATGTGCAGGTGTTGAGCATTGAGATGTTAAGATGTTTTTTTAAACCGGCATTAGGATTGCTTTGCAGCTACTGTGAAGTGATTGTTTAGATAAATTCTTTTCCAGACAAAAATCTTATATCTTACTTTCTATATTCTTGTGGATCTTTTTGCTAATAGATGTTGACAGAAACTACTATACCATTCCTGACTCAATCCAAACAGCAGAGGAGTTTGAAGCACTGATTGCCACTTATGCATCCTACTCTTTTGAAGCACCGATAACCACCAATGCATCTTATGAATATGCAGATTTCTATAAAGTAAGTAAACACCTGCACTGAAGAAGACTTGTTTAGTGGTACATATGATGCTGGGACACGCTCACATTTAAAAATGGACATGGACTCACAAATGAATGGAACAGAAATATTTTTTGAAGGATGCAGTGTTTATATATGCTGCCTTGCTACTAAAATCTTGGTTGGAGGAGAATTTTGCAATTTGATTTTTTTTTTATTATTATTATTTATTGTGGTTATATGATTTTCATTCTTTGTTCTGCTGGTGTAAGGATCATTTATTCTGTGAAGTAAAATATTCTTAACATCCAATTGCTTCAGTCACATTGATGAGCATATCCCCAACAAGTGAATATCAGGTTATGTAGCCAGTCATGACTCATAGAATCACTAGATGCATCATGTAGACAGCTCTGAGATGAAGAGATACTGTAGCCTGTTGATCTTGATTCATGGAGTGAGTATTGAACCTTTGTATCAGTATTAGGCAGTGTGTAGGTATGAAGTCAGTATTGACTCAGTTATGGAGTCTGTACTAAGTTCTTGTGTCAGTATTGAAATATGGAGTCAGTATAAAGACTTGGAGTCAGTATTGACATATGGAGTCAATACTAAGTTAGATTGTTAAAACTGAGACATGAATTCAGTATTGAGATATGGAGTCAGTATTGAGATATGCAGTCAGTATGGAGTTATGTAGTCAGTATTGAGGCATGAAGTCAGTATTGAGTTATGGAGTCTGTACAGTTCTGACTTGGCAAGTCACTATTGAGTTAAGAAATCGATGTATTAAGTTTCAAATAATAGAGTCAGGATTGAGTCATGGACCCTGCATTAGCTACTGCCCATTAGGTGATATCTCCCTTACTCAAATCGCCTACCACTGAACAGTGCAAAACCCGACCTCTGGCCGACAAGTCGGGATTTTACTTGATGTTTGTACCTACACAGGGTTTCCCCTGGGTTTTAGAGAGTGTGAGGTGGTATTAGCCAATGGGGTAATATGGTGCCAGCTTTTGCACCAGGAGTTCAGAACAATTATCAATGTTTCTATAGCTAGTACAGTAAAGGTAGCAATTATGGCAAATGTATGTGAGATGGTAACCAAAAACTGTGAGGTGACCGCCTCACAAAAAGAATGCCAAGGGAAACCCTGCTACAAATTATAGCCATTGGGACACTTATCAGGTTTTAAAATATTTTTATTGATTTTTCAAAATTTTAGGCTATAATCTGTAAGTGCAAACATCAAGTGAAATCCTGGCTTTTCAACCAGAGGTCGGGTTTTGCACTGTGCAGTGGTAGGTGATTTGAGTAACGGCAATTTCACGTAATGCTGACACCTGGTACCATTGTCATTTGTCAGCCTCAGTGACTTTTCAATAATATTTATTTCTGTTTGTGTTGCAGTCTGGAGATCCAATGTACACAATCTATGAGACCCTGTCTCTGGGAGTACTTGGTTTGCCCCAGTCCTCAATCAGTTCACAATGTGAAGATAGCAACCCTGCAGGTATGATATGTTGCCATGTAGCATAAATGTTTTGCTGTCCCATCAGTCAGGATTTGGTCCAATATTTCATATTATTAGGAAGTTGATGGAGGGACGACTGATGTCTTTGTAAGAGTCCATTTTTGGCTCAATTACGATGTCAGTCAAGGAGGAAGTGGTCAATCTTTTGTGTTTCTGTCATGTTTTTTGCATACCAGTATAAAGTGGAGATGTGTTAAACTGGAAAAAGGTTGAATTTTAAAATTTTTACAAATTCGTCAAGGAAAAGCCAGAAAAATTTATTTTCTTTGAAATACTGCAAATTTATACATGTGTTGTGCTCCTTCTCATGTGCAAATTTGCCAAACATATGTTCACAGTCATTTGTTTGGTCTTTTTAATAACAGCTTTCTTATTTGACCAGACATCATATTGTACCAGGACAGTGTCAGACTTGGCAAGCCAATGTGGTGTGCTGCCCTCACTATCTGCACCCACTTACATGGATGGCTTTAAACTTGTTTCGGTAAGAGAAAATTGTGATGTACTTCTAGCATAGTTGGCAACTACTTGCACCAAATATATTTTGGGTTAGGTCAGTGTGACATACTTCCCTCAATTCTGCAATCACCCATACAGATGGTTTTAATTGTGGGTCAGTCAGTAAGGGTAACTATAACATGTACACTTCTGTAACACTAAGCACAAATGTTTCATAAAGTCAAATCAGTAATGCATATGTAATATACTGCATGCAGTTCTGTCATCTGTAAATACACTTGCATTTGATTTTTTCAGTTATCATTGAGTATGACGTATTGTAGGTTTTGCAATTAATTTAATTTTTTAAGTTAGTGGTATGGGAAGCATCCTGAAACTTGCTTGTGAAGTTTGTATATCACACAGGATAAATAGTAACCATCCATCAGGGAGTTGATGTAAACTAGCTTATTGCCATCGGTACAAAACTTATATCATTTAAATTTCATGGTGTTATGGATCGTGCTAAAGGGATGTTTTGATGGCCTTGAAATGGTTTTATTTCTGGTAGTAAAGTATTTGAAATAAATCAAAGCTGCATGAAGGTGCCTCAAAGATATTGTCAGCACTATTACCCAGCTCTTATAAAGACAGAGAAGTAAAACATCAAGTAGCTACTTCTGTCAAGATGTCCCTTGTAACTCTTTGATTCTTTTCTGGTGTCCTCAGACTCCAAAATTTCTACAAGAAAATCCACCCCCAGAGCCAAGACTTGTAAATATCACTACTGCATCTCCCCAGTCAACCACCCAGTCCACAAGTCAGGTCATGCAGAACAACACAACTGACAACACAACACAGGTACCAAATACTGCCCCCACTGGGGCAGCAACACCAGATGAGGATGTCTTATATTATGATGACCCACGTCTTATATCCATGGAAACCTTACAGCCTCTTTGTCAGATTTTGTTTGGTGTAGAGACTGATTGTGAATTTGCAGCTGACTCAATCCCATTTCCAACATACAATGAAACAGAAGAAACATGTGACAATGTTGTGCTGAAGGTGAGTACTTGTTTCTGTACTGAGGCGCAGTTGTCTTGTGAATGCAGTGTTGTAAGTAGGAGTACAAATGTATTGGTATTGACTACAATGAAACAGAAGATGTCTGTGATAATGTTCCAAAGGTGAGTACTTGTTTCTCTATACTGAGGCACAGTTGTCTTGTGAATGCAGTGTTGTAAGTAGGAGTACAAATGTATTGGTATTGACTACAATGAAACAGAAGATGTCTGTGATAATGTTCCAAAGGTGAGTACTTGTTTCTCTATACTGAGGCACTGTTGTCTTGTGAATGCAGTGTTGTGAGTAGGAGTACAAATGTATTGGTATTGACTACAATGAAACAGAAGATGTCTGTGATAATGTTCCAAAGGTGAGTACTTGTTTCTCTATACTGAGGCACTGTTGTCTTGTGAATGCAGTGTTGTGAGTAGGAGTACAAATGTATTGGTATTGACTACAATGAAACAGAAGATGTCTGTGATAATGTTCCAAAGGTGAGTACTTGTTTCTCTATACTGAGGCACTGTCGTCTTGCAAATGCAGTATTATGAGTACAAATGTATGTTATTAACTACAACAACACAGAAGAAACCTGTGACAACTTGTTTTGAAGGTGACTTCTTGTTTCTTTACTGAAGCACAGTTGTCATGTGAATGCAGTATCATGAGTATGAATGCAAATGTATGGTATCGGCTAAAACAAAATAGAAGAAAACGGTGACAATGTTCTGAAGGTAAGGTTCTTGTTTCAACACTGTGATGCAGACTTGATGGTTAGTATTGTGAGTACGAGTACAAGTCGACTAAAGAGCCTATTTTTGTGAGTACACTCATTTGTGCATTGCCATTATATATGTTGCTTAAATTTGAGAAAGATGGCATGTTTGGTCAGTGTCAGAGCTACTATTAATAAATACTCGATAGGTCTAGTTCGGTCAAAAATTAGTTCCTAACTTTATCATGCCCATCATGGTCTCTCAATGTCCAGAATTTTGAAAATCAGTTCCCATCATTTATATTTGCCTAGTTACAAAAGAGTCCTGAGGAAACATTCTTAAATGCAACTATAGGTGGAGAGGGGGGTTGCACTCTGTTCTAAGGTCTCTATGATCTGACGTTTCTATGTTCCAAAAGGTTACATGAAGGTCAGTGTTAGGATAAGGGTTAGGTTACTGTGTGTTACTGAGTGTTACTGATACAGGACTCAGAACAGAGACATCAGAACATAGAGGTGTAACAGTGTAATTGATGCACCCTTGAGGTTTGTACATTGATTTCTAGCTCATCAACGTGTGTTGATGTTTCATTAGTTGCTCATTTCTTCCTGTACAGGTGAAATATTCTATTACCCACAATGCAACGGATGGCATCATGGCAGCTTCAGTTCAAGTGACACTTGGTAGCATTACTGTCAGCCAGCTACCATTGACACAGACTTTTCAAGTTTCTTTTGAAAAGGTATAGTGGTTCTCACCTTATCCATGAATTGTGTAGAGGTAACCACAAATTGGTTAGCCTGTAAATCTGTAAGACTATTTGCTCCATTTTGGGTCTTATTATCACTTAAACTTAGATTGTATATACAAATTTGCGAAGTCTGTCATTTCTTCGATCAATAGCTTATCCATCAGTGAGGAAATGCCTTCATCTTGGCAGACGCAATTGTCTTGAACCAGTGTATTGGCTACTGTAGTCTGCAGTTAGTATTGTAGTGTAGAAACCCTAGCTAACCCATTCCGCAGGGGAAGTGCAAAGCGGAAAAAGATAAATTCAGTTTATGTCAAACAGATCAGGGACGGATTGTACGCGCGTAAACTGGAAACAGGTTGTAACGGGCTCACGCACTCAAAGCGGATCCAAAGCACACAGTTGAACTTTGTTGACCCCACTCACCGCACAAGCTGGGGACAAAATTTCCATTCTGCATTGAGGTCGCCGAGTAAATATAGTGTATGTTTGGGGGGAGGGGGCTTTATGTAGTGTGGTACCCAAACCTGCTCTTAAGTTATAGTATGTACTCCTTTGGCTGTTAAAATTTACTAGAAATTACTAAAATATTTTTTTTCCCATGATGAAAAAGTTATCCCTCCATGAATTTTTTCTCATCGTTGTGTGATGTTGTACTTCTACATCATTTTTATTTAGATATTTGATCAACAATAGTAGGAATGAACCATTACTCCATGAGAAAAGGTCCAAATGTGTTAAAATTGACTTAACTAGTCATAATGATGGGGCATGATATCAGGAGTCAAACAACAAACATATTTTGTGAAACAAGTATTGAATTAGCCAGTACTTTTAATGTGGCATACAAATTTGTTGCAAAAATCCAGTGAAATTTGGAAAAATAAACTTTAAATTAAGAAATTGTGCCTCTAAAATTGTCAGCTCAATCCACATTATGTGAACTATTTTTTTTCCATGAAGTTACAGGCTTGAAGTTACATTTGATTGACCCCATAGTTAGAGGCTTTATTTCAATTTAATATCTTAAAACCGAATCAAAATTAAAAATTATTTACTTAGCAAGATGGAGCTATTTTGGTTCCAGTCCTTGAAGGCAACAGTTGTTAAGTTTTTTTATTCATTCCTAAGTAGAAATAATAAGAAAACTCAGTTATTCTTGGGTGTTTGCTCATTACGGATTTGTGGCTGTTATGTTCAGAGCAACTTTCCTACCTGGCCTTTGGTGGAAATTTTACCAAGTATGACTTTCTATTATTTTACTCTGGGTTATGGGTTTAAACTGCTTAATACCTACAATCCTTCAAGGTTTGTTATGGCCATGCATACGAATAGTTGATTTTACATAGGAAGGAATGCTGCATAGTGAACCATACTTACGAAATCCATTGCATTCATTGCTGAGTTCCATCTTATGGCTGTAAGTTTAAATTGTGGTATTAGATTCATGTGGTAGGATAGGGAGACCTTTTCTTGACCCCTCTGAGAGCAATATTCATGTTTGTCAAAGAGACAAATGAAATTGTGTACTTCTTTCTCCCTTTCTCATATGGAAACAAGTATGTTCAGCAAACCTTTTTAAAAGCTCTTACTTCAGTGGCATAACTTTGGTTCAGGGTGATGAGCCCGGGGGCAAGAACGGGTTGGGTGCCCCCTGACAAAATGGCATGCGCGCATGATGCAGCAGAGCGAATTAAGCTGGGAATAATAAGCCGCCTATGTGTTATGTGCCTATCCTAACGTACATGTAGTGTGTAATTGGGAATCAGCCATTGCTTTCCACACGTCTCTTGAAATATGGCCTAAAATTACTCAAAATAAAGATCTAGGCCAATTCATTACTTGCCACATCTACACATATACCCAATAAAAACACTAGGCATATCCATGACCTTTAACATATGCACTACCCTTTGAAAAGGATTCAGAGCTGTCAACTTCTAGTAACTGGTGAGAGTGAGGTTCGTATGAAGAGTGGAGACTAGTAACTGGTGAGAGTGAGATTTGTTGGGAGACTACTGACAGGGAGTTTGACCATCGGGTAGTGCAGTGCGTCCTGCCAGGGGGACTTTTTGCCAAAAAATACCCCTAGATTGAAGGAAATGGCACTTCCCGTGCCTTGCTGCATGCCAAAAATAGCCAGTTTTCAGATTTTTCATGGTCCTGGAAATTTTTAAGTAGACATTATCAGTTGGAGAAGAAACTCAGGGAAGCAAGATAGCTGGCCTTTTACCGACACTCGACACATCATTTACGTTTTGAGTGGAGCTTTTTAGACATTTTGTGAGAAACTGATGATTCATCGTGAGAGCATGATATTGCGCTGAAATGTGTGACTCTCACGCGAAATATTGAGTTGACAGCCCCAAAAATGATTCTTTCAGCTTCTTTGTCTTTGCAGGAGCCTACATTTTCCTTTGTTATGGAGTGATTAAGTCAGCTCAAGTGCTGCATACCAGACAGAAGTTAGAAGGCATATTGTAACTCCCCCGTTTAACTGTGTTGGCTTGGTGTATTGAGAGCGCTCAACCTATTTACAATATGAACATTCAGTCCAAAGTGGATATTTTGATACCAGTACTAGTAGATATCAAAAGCTGTAATCAGACAGCTTGATATCTTCTCAAGATTTCGATAGTTATGGTCAAAAGTGTAATCCTATGCCAGGCCCAGGAGGGGAAAGGTTTTCACTTACAAAAGTCCATTGCAAACAAAGTATCATCGTGGGTGCCAGACCTGCTGGGTGCCCCCCTAGCCCAGCAGACGGTTCGCCCCCTCAGAGTGAATAGGAGTTATGCCAGTGTCTTACTTTTTTGCTGCTTGCATCTTTGAGGCACACAAAATGGCTACTTCATCCAGTCTTTCATTAGCATGGTTGTAACAGTACTTGAGTTGGTAGACATTTTGTCTTTATTACAACATTGAAGCTATTCTATTTCTTCGTCACTTCAATACAGCTTGATGCTTCTGAAGAAATCTTCCGTAGAAGTGGTAGCCCAGGTTATGTCGTCGGAGAACCTCTGCTTGCAGGAACCCGCGTAGAATTAGAAGATGGCACAAAGTATCCTTCATTACAAACAGTAATGGTAGAGTTATATGGGTAATGGCTAGGGGATCATGAGACATATTTACAAGGTCTGATGTTTGGTTTTGATGCATACTTCATTAACTTTGTGTTTTACTTAATATTTTTTGAGCATTTCTTACATTAAAGATGTAATTTGCTAAATAATTGCAATGGCTGGTGCTGAGGGATATCCTAGGTTGCAGCAATGATATTTTTGTGTTTTAAAGGGCAATTCTTGTCATCCCAGACAGTTGCAGTTCTCCCAGCTATGCAACTTGTAGCTCCTCCCATAACTGTATAAAACTCCTCCTTGTATAGACACAAACCTTTTTTATTACTTCAAGGTTATGTCCTGGTGAGCATGCAAGGCTATGATGTGTAATCCAAGCACTCTCTCAGCATTGTGAGGTTTGTAAGCTACTGTGCATCTTTTGAATTTTCAAACTTTCCTGTAAATCAAAGAGCAGTAGCCGAGCATTTTGATACCCCTACACTAAAAATATACTTTGGGGTGACGAGTGCATAGCTTTAAATAGTAACAGCATGAGGTAGAAAAACTGAAGATATTTTACACATTTACATAATTGATGCAATCATCTGCAAGACAAATTTCAAGCAAAGAGGAATTGAATAATATTTGCTGTTTTATGGCATTTTGCCATACACTAAGTTCAAAGAGGTTGGCAAATAAAGTGTTACAATTTACTGCTCACACTTGGCTTAACAATTTTACTATTGATTGATTTTGATATTGTTAAATCAAAAAATGAGCTAGTGTACATAAGTTGATGTAATTACTAGTGAAGAACTTTGTCAGTTCAGGAACTTTATCAGCCAAAGACAACATTGAATATTCAGTATCATTTTCTTTAAGTGCCATCAATTACAGACTAGCAATATCTCTACGTGATGATAGAAATAATTGGTTGACTCTTGTCAAGAGCTCATCTGATGGAACCTGTCTGACAGATGCTGACTCTAGGGTACCTGTTGTATTTGGAATGGAGATGAGGACTGGCTGTATTATAGAGTAAGAGAATAACTTCTTCTTGCTTGTGTAAATGTTGCTGTCAGTGTTCATCCATTAGACTCAGTTTTGCTGTGTCTTTTTAAGGCTTATGTCATTCCAGGCTGCTTTTCATGTAGAGATAGTGCTGCAAATAGTGACTCATATCTTGCATTAAAATTTCATATGGTTCATTTAAATTTTCTCGAGTGTCATCAGTCCCTATGTTAAACATTTGTGTATCTTCTTTTCAAATTATATTCAAATTATCTTTCAATTTCTCTAAAACTCGTAACAGGGTTCCTACTGCCTGGAATAGTCATTCAATTTTGTGTTCATTTTTTAGGCCTAGAAAAGTGGTTGACTAGGCTTGGAGAACTCTAATAGTTTCAGGGGTATAGTACCTGCAGCCTTATTTGACAAGACTCTGAATAGTGTTGTGACTCCCACAACGATTCATAACCCATAAATCTCAGCAGCTGTAAATTGTCCAGTATGAGCCTATGGATATGTATTAATACACCAACAGGCTTACAGATCCGTCCCTTATTTTGGGCTTTCTCAAGGAAAGTAAACTGTATAGAAATTTTTGACATGACTCCCGCATTT